>JAANBB010000350.1:0-43966 GCA_014621425.1 Cylindrodendrum hubeiense
CGCTGGGACGCTGCGGCGGGCTGTCAAAAGCCCAGAGTTTAGCTCCCGTGCACTAACTGGGAGCTTACCGCCCGCTACTGCACCGCCGCCCTTGGTGCTCTCGGCCCCTTGACGCCCGCCCAAACGGCTCAACACCCGTACCCGTACCACTTACTCACTGGCCACGGCACCCAGCGCCCAATCGCCGCTGAGCTTACAGCGCCTTTCCCCCCCTGCCAGGCGCCCTTAGGCCCCTCCCACACTTCCCACAGGCTGCTTAGGCCCCTCAAGCCCCTCCCACGCTCCGATCTTTCCCCACTCACCGCCCATCCGCGACCCCCCCGTCATCTGATCGCTCCACTGAGCCCGCCTCCACCCAGTGTGTCCCAGTCCACACCCACCCGTTCTCCACCTCGACCAGCACCTCGACCAACACCAACACCAACACCAACAATTCTAACATTCCAGGGATCCCACGACTTCGTCCCAATTCCATTTCCTGGATTTGTTTGCCGCCTGTGGTGCAAGAGACTCTGGCCAATTCTCAACCAATCCTCAGCCACCGACTCTCTTAATTCTCCGACTCGCTCTGGGCCTCCTCGTCCGCCTCGTCCGCCTCATCCGCCTCTTCCTCCTCGTCATGGGCTCTCCTCCTCCGGGCACCGCCATCAGCGATCTCCCTCCCATCGAGCCCGACACCGCCCGCAGCAACCCCGACGCCCACCAACACGATGACGACGCCGGCTACGAGACCGACGGCCTGTCTCGCACCTCCACCTCCCTCGCGTCCAGCATCCGCAACTACTCGTTCGAAAATGCCCGCCGCTACCACAAGTTCAAGGAGGGCCGTTATCAGTTCCCCAATGACGAGCCCGAGCAGGAGCGCGAGGACATGAAGCACGCCGTCGCCGTCCATCTCCTCGAGGGCAAGCTGCACCTATCGCCCTTGGACCGCCCGCAGTCCATCTTAGATCTCGGCACTGGCACCGGAAGCTGGGCAATTGACAGTGCGTCCCCAACCTGACCAATGCACCAATGAACCAATGAAGCGGGAGAGACATGTCGAATCTTCAATACCTGGGCGGAAACATGAATGAACACCTTGGCTGATCTTGCCGCGTTGAGTAAGCGATGAATACCCTGAGGCAGAGGTCGTCGGCGTTGATCTCAGCCCAATCCAGCCCGCTTGGGTGCCTCCAAATGTCAAGTTTCTCGTTGATGATGCCGAGGCTGCTTGGCTGAACCCACCCGATTCCATTGACCTCGTCCATCTACGCAACATGTCCACTGCCATCAAGGACTGGCCTGCTCTTCTTGCCCGGGCCTACACGTGAGTTCCCGCTGTTGTAGTCCTCAGTTCCCTCGTGTCCATCTCTCCTTACACTCCCCCTTACACGAGACAGGGACGGGTGGATGCGACATCGGCCCGCCCTCAGATTCGGCCGAGGCTCAATCTCAGTCACTGACAACTCCCAGAGCCCTCAAGCCAGGCGCCTGGCTTGAAATCCAAGACTTCCGATGGGCCTTTGACTGCGACGACGGCACCATGCCCGACGACCACGCCCCGGCCATCATGGTGACTACCATCGCCGCCGGCTTGTCCAAGTTCGGCGTCGACCTCCACGTCGCCACCACCCTTCCTGGCCGTGCCACTGCCGCCGGCTTCACTAATATCGTCCACACTGTACGCCGTGTCCCCGTTGGCCCCTGGGCTCGCGACCCGGCCCTCAAGACCATCGGCCTCTACACTCGCGGCGTCATCTACGACGGTCTGCAGGCCATCACTCTCGGTCCGCTGACGCGCGGTCTCAAATGGACCCCTGAGGCCGTCGAGTTGTTTCTCGTCAAGGTCCGCAAGGAGTTGATGGACCCCTCGGTGCATTCCTATGTGTTTTTCCATTGCCTTTGCGCACAGAAGCCGCTTGGTGAGGAGCCTGGGCCTGGGAGGTAAGTCGTCACTCTCCAAAAGCTAGACTCTCGGTCTGGCATGTCAATTGAGGCGGGGAACTTTGGGATTGCAAGTTATTGGGCGTTGTATACGGTCATCTCAGCGACTACGGGACTGTTGTTTAGCAGATGCTAGCGTGTTTTGCCACTCGTTTCGGCGATGGACCTTGATTTCTTCCTTCTTTGGGATATACGATTCACCACTTGGCTCACGTTTTGGGTCGGGTTCTTAAATACAACGCTCATGGTTGCGAGAGGATTTGGGCACCTTTCTTTCTAGATAAAATCCATGAGGAATCTTGAGCAACGGGTAATATATATATGTGTCTCTATGTACGGATTTAAGTGGTCTCCAATTTCTAATTCCCTGGCAGGCTAGCTGTCCCATGTGTGATCCGGGTATCCTCTAGTCTGTCCAGTGTAGTTCATATCACATCTCAATATGCCTAGAAGTGAAGAAGAAACCACCTCTCCGCCGCCGTCGAACCAGCCAGAGAGGCAGAAACGTGATGTCAAGTTACAAATTTGTAGTTGTCCAAAGCCAAAAAAGGTGAATGATGCGCGCGCGCTGAGTTGTCTTCGAAATATTCAGGGGGGGCGCAATGACCAGTAAACCAAATGCTATGCAAGATAAAGCAGAGACCCAGAAATCCCATGCCACCGGTCGCCTGTTAAACAGGGCAGAAGACCTTTGACATTGGTCAAGCTGGGTAAGGGGAAGTCGCAGGGGTATGTGATGGTAGGGTAGTAGTAGGGGAAGTAGGGGATGATGGTTGGGGTTTCAGTGGTCGGCTATTGCTCAGGCTTCGTCTTCGACTCTTCAGGCTTTTCTTGAGAGGTGGTGTCGACCTTCGCTTCGTTCTCTTCGTCCTTCTCATGGATGGTCTCCCCCGGGTTCAATTTGGGCGAGTCCCTCCCCTGAGCAGTCTCCTCGACCTTGGATTTGCTGTCGTCGGTCTGCTCAGAGACAGGCTCCCCAACCTTGGTACTGCTGTCGCTTGTGTTGGAGCCAGACGATGTAGGCTGGCGCTGGTCTACGAAGCTGACGGTCCTTCTTCTCCTGGGAGTCTCGTGTGCCTCTCGGATCTTGTCCTCCGCAATCGTGCCCTTCTCCTCCAGCCTTAGAGGGTTCATGTTCATCCGGGGGAATTCAGCCGACTCCCTTGTTGGCGTCATCGGGCGGATCCCCTGCATATTCATCGACTGCACGCGAAGCGAACTACTACGCACCCTGCTTACCCGCGACGTGTCGCCCCGGTTCATATCAGCATCCCACTCCGCCACATCCTTAGAGCTCCACGAAGCTCGATGGACGCGACCGGTGCGGGGAAGGCTGCTCACCGAGTATCTGGAGCTGGCACTGTTGGCTCGACTTCGCGGGTTAATAGGGAGCTTCGGGAATGCAGCAGCAACCTCCTCAGAGCCTTCTAAGCTAGGGAACGCTTCGATATCATCAATTGTCGGGTGGCGCCGTACCTCCTTGACCTTGAATGAGCCATGAGTTTGTAGTGGCTTCTCATCCTTCTTCGGCTCCAGCGGGAGAATTCCTGCCCTTGCCTCTATGTGCTCATAATATTGAATGCGGAGACCGTCAAGGCCCATTGGGAACTCTTCTCGGTTACGGGACAGTGACATCCAAGTAGATATCAGGCCCAGAACGACGAGGATCAAAACCGCGAGTGTAAGGAACCCCTGAACAATGAGGATGATTATACCAATGATGGTAGCGGCGCTGCGACCTATGTTGAATGACGGCAAGAAAGCGATTGAGAGACCAGTGGTGATGATCTTTGAGATGGACAGAAGCCAGACTGCCACAGAGGTGTTGCGAGCGCCCTCGAAGGGCTTCAGCTTAATAATGGCGACCAAGGAGAAAACTTCGAAGACGAAGAGCCCAAAGACCTGAGCCAGCGGGTTCTGGGAACCTCCTCCAATAAAGCATCCTCGTCCAAATTGGTAACCGAGGTAGGCCGCAAAGAACCACCAACGGGTGCGGCTATATCGACCAGAGAGCCAACCGAACCGCTTGAGGTAGCCGACATCCTCATTGGGGCTTGACCTAGTGGGATCGTTGTCGACAAACCTGACCCGGAAGAAGGGTATGCTGCCGTAGAGACGTGGCTTCACTGCCTGCTCTTCCTCGCCAACTGCACTCTCGCGAGTTGCTGCCACAAATGGCATCGATTTGAAAAGTTTGCCTTGCTCCAGTCGAATAGTATCCCGTGCAACCTCATACTTGCCATCGCGCAACCTCACGAAGCACGCATATGCCGCTATACCGGCTAGTCCCAGGAATATGAGAAGAACGATGGCGGCAACAGCACTGGGGCCTGCAGCAGCGCGAAGAGCAAACTGGTAGGTGGCGAGGGTTGTCATGGCGAAGAATGCGATGAAGAGAGTACGGAGCAGCCCGGAAGCCATGTAACCCAGCCAGTGAGAACGGAAGTAGTCGAATCCGTCCGTCTTCATCAGTTTTAGCTTAGCCAACGCGTCTAAAACGAACTTGACAGTCGTAACAAACAAGATGACAGCCCCAAGAGCGACGAGAAGCCAAATCAAGCCAATGGTGAAGGCGTCTTTCAGGGGCACATTGACCCTGGACAGCGTCCCTGCAAAGCCGTTGAAGTCGCCAGGAAGCGGCATGCCAGGGTCGCGAGGTCCGCCCGCCCAGTCATAGTCGTAGGGGTCACTTGCATTGTATTCGGCTCGGCGTGCAAAGGTGTGGAGTGACTTGTCCAGGCCCAGAGTTGACCTTAACTTGATGGATCTTCCATAGATCTGTTGTGTGAGGCCACCACCATTGTTGATGGGCACGGATCCGGCACCGCCAACCTGGCTAGCATTTCCGGAGATGCCGGTAAATGGGGCGAGGGCGTCGAGTATGCTGTCGGTGGCAATCATACCCGCGGTCCATGCGAAGTTGCTCCACCAGGCAGGGAGGAGGCTGGGCCAGTCCACGGAAAGGGCGCCCAAGAAGAAAATGGACTGGAAAGTTTCGAAAATAACGAGGAGCGAGAAAGAGTGGGCGTAGTGCATCCTGATGTGTGGAATCTGCAATCCGTAAATGGCTGTTGCGAAGGAAGCGAGAATAGCAAAGCAGACGAAGCCGCCCAAGATAGATCCAATCGCCTCTGGCTGGGAGAATGACCTGCCGTTGGTCAGGATTGCCTGGAAACAGCCAATTTCGGTTTGTGTTGAGTTCGAAAAGATGCGCAAACGGGCAAAGCCTTCGAGGTCGGGGATGCCCAGGGCGATGGAAGGGAATCCATCGGAGTCGGTCGCAGAAATCGGAATGACAGCGAATGCTTCGATAGGAACGTCGACGTTTACAGGGCACATGCTGGTGATGTTACCATCGCATGGATTGTAGGTACTGTTAAATCTATTCTCGCCATAAACGTCCACTTCGATGTGCACTAGATACGGGTCAGATGTGTTAAATTCAGTTGGGCTCGTCGCCACCTACTCATGAGGGATTCTTGTCGAATGTTGGTGCTTCCACTCAAATGGAATAGCACAGTGAGGTTGTCCCGGTAGTATGCAGTGTCGAATTTGGTGACATTGAACAAGCTCTCGCCGTTCATGCAGTCGGCAAAGTCGCCAGTGTAGAGATCGGGATATCGACTAACATCCAGCTCGCGAGCCACGCCGTCGATACCAGTTCCGTTGATGTAAACCTTGTCTCGCGCGAGGACGGCCGGCAGCAGGGCAATGGCGGATACCAACAGGCGCAAGGCCCCAAAGGGCCTCTTTGTTGAAAACATTCTGAAGAAGGATTGACGATGAAGGGCCGGATGGATCGGGATGGCGGGCCTTCCCGCCCAGGACGATATTTAATCTTCTCCAGGCGCAAGAACGGGTCGTCCGGGTAGATGTAATGTCGAGTTATTCACAGTGGTGAAGAATCGAGTTGTAGAATGGGGTCGTCGCGAAACAGATTCCCCAAACATGGAGATCGGGAGCGAAGTTTCAGGATTTTGGTTGTCTCGGATGGTGTGTCGCAGACACGGGTGGAGCGTCAGAGAGCGGCGATGGACGAGGATCGGAAAAGGAGACAATGGCGTGCGAGGACGTGGACGCCGGGGAGAAGGAGTTGAGAGTTGAGAGTTGAGAGGGAGGAGGTCGAGATTCGGAAGGCGAGGATGTGAGGGAAGCCCCGGGGGTGGAAGGGTGTGAAGGTGTGTAAGGGTTCGATGCGTGCACGACTGGGTCCCAACCTGGAGTCTTTCGGTCTTGACGTAGCCAGGCGCAACCAGGAGACGGCTGGTGGCGTAGCGGGAGGGCAGCCACCGGGGGGTCGGCGTCCCTGGATTTGCTTTAAGCTTGATGTTTGGCAGGCGCGTGGCTGCAGGGTCGAGAGAAGTGGTCAAAATGCGGACCTGGCGACGGTAAGAGCAGCAGCAAGAGCAAGAGCAAGAGCGATAGCAACCGCAAGCCAGATGGAAGAGTATTGTCGTCGAGATGGAGGAGCAAGGGGCAATCAATCGCCTCAAGGACAGACGCGATGGCGAGAGGGCGACGGAGCAAGCGCTAACATGGCTGGCTACCGGGATGGATACGGATGTGGATGCGGATGTGGATGGATCTCATCAAAAGATGCAATCAAAACGGAGGACCCTGGACTGCCTGGACTGCCTAGACTCCCTGAAGAGCCCAGATGCAGCGCCAAATGGAGCGCTGCCAGCGGATAAGGCCCCCGATAACAAAAACTAGCCTGTGGTGCCACCATCAACCCTGCCAAGCGCACCTGCCGTCTTGGGACCTGTGTTTCCATTCGCCGGCCCACCCCCGCGAGTGTTAGCCGGAACCCACCAAAAAGCGCCTACGGTGAAAGCGAGATGGGTGTCCGCATGGTGTCCGTATGGCGTCTGAAGTGTGTGTCCATGGCTGGCGGCCGAGATGGTTGTCGACGATGCTTCCCATCATGGCGGTGTCAACCATCTGTCATCATGTCATCAAGCTAGGAAGGTAATCTGCAGCAGCTAACTTAAGCTAAATTTCCTCTCTCGCATTTGTCGGAGCCTTTTGTCTTGGAACATGGCTGCTTCTGATTCGCGCCACACGCGAGAAATGGCACCAAAAAACCTGCAAGCCACGCCAAGTCGTGACTAGGCGAGACATGACGAAACAAGCCGGCGACGGACAAACGAAGGCTTCTGGCGGATTGATCCAAGTTTTCTCGTCGCCCAGCGTCGCCCAGGCCGCCAGCACACACCGACCTCCACCGCCCATCTTGCCATCGTGCCAACTTGATTACTTGGCCGTCACCTTGAGTGCTTGCGACGGGTCGGGTCTTGCGACTGGCGATCGCCACCCAACCATTGGCCCGCAACCACAAGAGTCGGAGGCGGGGGATCCCACTATTTCCACCTCTCACGCTTGGATTCCACGTTTTGACGCATCGCCACGTGCAGCCTCTACCAACCATCGCCGCAGCCAACCTAATCTTTCGGGCAGCTCGGCAGCTCGGCAGCTTGTTTGGCACCACCTCCGATTGGGGATTGGGCGGTCCGGTCCATCTAGACACCATGCACTGCGTAGTACGGAGGATGTGTGCTGCGACATTTAACGGACTGATCGCTATGGGCCACCCCAAGAGTCGGTCTGCTCACCAGAAGGAGAGACACGCGAGGAGAGACACGATGATGGTTTCTTTTGCCCACCTCATGCATCAACACCAGCCAGTCATTCTCCTCCAAAGTACGTGATTCAGACGCAGCACGCTTCCCGCCCGGCGAATACGAACCGTCAGGATCAGTGGCTGAAAATATGTCTCCGTCTGGCTGTCCAGTGCAGGTGTGCGTGCTGTCATGCATCAAAAGCCCACCCTAAACCCAAAATGTCGCCCGACCCCTGGACCATGATAACCGTTTCAATGCGCGTACCTATGTTTAGGCTTTGCATCTTCACTCAGGTAATAATACCCAAGACAGTATGGCATTGGTAAAAGGAAGTTGTCTTCAATTAAGCCTACTTCCTAGAGCCTGTCTCTAAATCTCCTCATCCTCTTCGTCCATGTCGTCTGCATGCTTCACTAGTAGCCGCTTCGTAGGCTGCGCAGTCAAAAAGCTGCCGCTTCGTTCTGCCTTTGGCATGTGTGGTGGCTTTGAAAGGAAGGTTTAATGACATCACCTCCAGGCATACCATCCTCGTATTTGTCATTCCAGATGTTGATTCAAATTTGCGTCATTGGTTTGTCGTCGTCGTCCATATGAGTTTTACGTAAATCTCTATTGGGGGCTCGCATCTCGAAAACAGATCAGAGATCCGTCCGAGCAGTCTCGAGGTTTCTGGCGGCAAAGGTATGCAATTCGTCTGGCGGAAGCTTTTTGTCCAAGCCGCTCATCTCGAGCAATGCTCGAGCAACTTGTGTTGCAGGAACATAACCCAAAGAGTGATATCGAAGATTGGTTGAGGAGCAAAACTACCCTCGGACGGTGAAGCCTCTGAAATGTCCCAACTCGGTACGAACTTAGTTACCATTCAAGCATATCTCTAGGGTAGGAAGATGTGCCCATGGTGGTGGTCTGGTTGGCAACGGTAGGATTCGTATCGATCAACTCTGAATAAAAGATAAATTAGGAAACAGGGGGGAATGTGGAAGCAGTTGGTGTTGATAATGTCTTCGGCTGGGAGAGGTCTCGGTGCTTGGCGATGTTGGAGTCAAGATGGAGAGTTACCATGATTGCTGAAGGTTGGGCTTTTTATTGCGAAGCACCACGCCGGAATACTGCGATCCACGGAATTCCTTCAGTCTCTAAGAGTCAGTATTTAAACCGCCGAATCAAGAAGGGAAAACCCTTGTGCTGTGAAATGTCAACGCTGTTGCTATTTGCGCCCTTCGTTAGCACTCATATGCCCTCCCCTCTTCGTCGGCGGATATTTTGCAGCCATATACCCACTTTAATACCATTCTGATACATTATTTGCTCTACCGTCTTCAGGCAATAAATGGAATGAGGATTGCAGAGATTGCAGCGAAATTTCCAGGGAAAATGAATTCCGAGTAGAGTCTTAGTACGATTTAATCTACTCTACGAAGCAAGGCAGTCATGACACTCTACTCTAGGATACTTTACGAACTGAGGCGGGCATGACAATTTACTCTAAAGTAATGTTAAATGTTTGCTGTAGCCAAAGAGCACCGCCGTAGTGATCATAGTGTTGCGAAGTAAGACGGCCACGGCCATCTACTCCAAGTGTCTTCCAAGTTCGATCCAGCGACTGCTTCGTCACCTTCTGGCCCCCGCACCCTCTGGTCCCGGCTCTGGCTCGTTGATATTCTGGGGATGTTCTCGAATCTTGTTCGTTGCAGCCCTGGTGATAGTCCTGGCTCTGGTTTTGATTGACCTGGTTCTCGTTCTGACTCTGGTACATCAACCTGGTCACGCGGTCGTTGTTGCAGTCATGCTCTTGGTAACGTGACGGCGAGTTATCTCTCAGCCTTAACTCGTTTAAGCTCATCGTTGCTTCAATATTGCCACGCAGTCGTTTTACGTGCGCCTGGGGACAGTCACTCTCCTGTCAGCCTGATCGCGCTTTCGTTTCCTTCAATCTGCCCCTAGCATCACTTATTCGAACCCAAGCCTTCATGCCGTCATACCGACGCGAGATAACCTCGGGGTTTTTTTTGTGGGTTTTTGGCGAGGAAGAGATTCGTACTTTCTACGATGAGATAAAGAGACTGAGAGGAATGGGCTAAGGAATCCCTCACCAGACGTGAGTTTCTCACCTGGGGGAAGAGTATCTCCCTCCTCCAGATCACCTAAACCGAGAAGAAATCCAGCGACCAAGACCTTGACAAGCACACCAAATAAATTCGGTTGATCTCACGCAGCTCTTTGAAGTTTCTCTCCCTGTAGAAGGCCTTTACGAAGCCACGGATGGTGGCCTACCTCCAGAACCACTACCCCAAAGCCGACATATCGAGGTTTCCGATCAATAAGGACAGCTCAACCGCAGACTGCGAATTAATTCCGGCTGACTACTTCGGATTCGTCGACACTTATCTCATCAACAAGATCAAAAAGCTGAAGGTGGAGGAGGAGAAACCGGTGAAGCAGGAGACACCGTAACACGCCAATGTTAAGGCAAAGAAGCCATCATTTGCAACATCAATCGCGAACCTGCGACGACGGTGGATGAAGAGAACAATTTTTCGGAAGAAGAGTTGGGGGCTTCGGTGTTGAAATGTGGTCTCGAAACTGCGTCAGGCCTGCCACCAGCCGCACCGTGACTAGCATCCATGGGGGAACTCGACGAATTGACAGGCATGTTAGGCTGGTTTCTGGAAACAGCAGACACTGCAATGAAGTTGTACTAGACATTTCCCCAGTTCTGCACTGCCCATCTTAGGTTGTTAGCAATTTAAAAGAAGATATGCCTTATTGGTGATTGTGTGCTACTTAAATGCACTGAGATTTCGGAGGAGACTGGGCCGGTAACCAGAGTTATGGGGCCAAAAGCCGGTTACAACGGCAACGATAGTGATGGTGGCACGAATGCACATATTTGATCGTGTGCAGCGGGACGCCGCTCACCGATTGCCAGTGGGTCCATTTCCGCGCGCTGGACGAAGTAACTACTCCGGCCGGCCCCCGGTTTGATGATGCAGCGATTGGGCGAGAAGCTCGGCGGCGGTGCTCAACCTGGCTGGATTTGCCCTGGCTGGTGTCGAACGACATCGCAGCGTCCTCCCTCGGTCCAATGGCTGCGGCTACAAAGCTTGTATTGTTTAACCGTATTATAAACCAGCGCGCAATTGCGCTAGCGAGAGATGTCGACATCGCGGGATGCTCTTGGCCAGGGCTCGTGATCAAGTGTCCATGACACCACGCGCATCCGTCGAACGGGGGGACTCCCATCTCTAGCCTATCACGCCTAGCACAACTTGAACTCGCAAAGCCGTGCAGCTTGGCATTGTAGACGACAAAACGCCCTGACTGACGCGATCGTTTTTGTGACACCCCGTACACCCCGTGGGGGGGAGTACCTCGTTCTCGACGCAGCCGGCACTTCGGGCATTTCGGGCACTTCGCTTCGGGCCATCGGCAGGCAACTTTCGTCCAACAGATTCCAAGTGCTCGTGTGGTGTGGGTGTCGCGATGGAGTCGGACTGTGACCGGGCCTTGGCCGGCGATGGCGTATTTTTCTTCGATATGATGTGTGCAGGATTAGCTGCACATTTTCAGTGAGCCTTTCCCCTCTTTGGACTTTGGTCGCCACATCCCACGTTCTGGTGGTGTGGAGGTGCGCCTCGGCTACCGCTACTGCCTCAAGCCAATTGGCGGTACCGAACGGGTTGGCGATGGCTTCATCGTCGGGGTAACCCGTTCGATATGGAAGACGGGCCTTCGAGAAAGAAAAGGCCAGTCTCCAACTGACTGTCGTTTGCAGACCTGTGGACTAGACCGTTATTTGGCGGTGGCAGCCGTTGGGGGTTATCATTTGGTGGCTGCCACCCAAGTAATGTCTTGGGAGCGAGGTTGAGAGTCACCCACCGAGTGAGAAGAGGGAATAGGTGCCCACCTTTATGACCAAGATGCCGGCAACCCCATTACGGCATCCGGGTGGGCATTCCTGCACCCTCAGCTTCGAGTGGGCATTTTACGCACGAGGCATTTCCAATAGGTGTTCTGGTCTGGTTGGTGTTTCTCTTCTTGGAGTGCATCTGCACCTTCGTCGCACTAGCTGACCAGGTCCACGAATGATACAACACTGTCCACATGCTTACACGCCCGTGAGACGCCGACGGACCGACCACCAACATTTGCAAGTCACCACGACGCGACGGCTCTCGCTCCCAAGAAGCCACTTCTCACTTGATGCCTTCATCCAATTTACGAATTGACGACTATCACTCGAGAAATTGGCATTACATCACCTGTCCACGACTGCTCGTGCGCCGGGACCACCCAACGCGCGGCTCTAGAGCTCTAATCAGCCGAGTAAGCCCACAGCTTGCGTACCAAGTTTGGAACTTTGGATCAACGTCAGGCTGAATCCCCCTGGGAGGCTGGAACAGCCTGGCACAGTTTAATCTACGTCAAGCAACGTGGATCGACAGCGGGTGCGCCATCATAATCAAACGGCAAGCCATTGCTCACCTTGGTGAGGAGCCAATAAACGCCCATGGGTAACATCCCTCTCAAGGATGTTTCAGGAGCGTACGTACTTGAGCACAGCCGCTTGGGTCGATGCTCGAATCGCAGGCCCGTTTGCGCATTGCTGAACGGGGAGTTTCTGATACACGTTGCGCGGCCGTGGTCAGACCAGTCGTGGAGGCCGGGGAGTTTGTGATCAATCAAGACCCAGCCGCCGACTTTGAGAAGATCTAACAAGGGATTACTAAGTGGCGGTGTTTTCAAGGTGGCCTGGCAGGGTAGAGCGTGCTATGGAACCGCTTGGCCCGGGGTCCGGACCCTCGGCCGACTGCCGCGCTCGGGGGGATTATCGCCCTTCGGCGGCTCACAACGGGTCTCGCGAGTCGTAAGGCGTCATGACGACCGGAAGCGCGCAAAACTCGTCAATAAGCGCAGGACATATCCCATAAAGCAATGGCCAGCCTTCCGAGATGGAAACTGCCTCTGGACCATTGTTTCAACTGTCAATGCAGCAGAGGCATGAGAGCACAGGTTGTCGAGCGCTCATGGCTCTTGAAGAGGATGCCACACGCCACATGCCGTTTGCAGTAACACATACGTACGAAGTCTCTCCCAAGTGGATGCCGGCGCAAGCCCCCTGAAGAAGGGAGGGGTGACCTCTTCTCCTCTTCGTCGCCACAGCACCCATGGGCCTGGCTCCAGTCCAGGGGACGGGACGCTCGTGGCTCGGGGAGTATGGCCCTGGTGGTAGCCACCTATTTCCGCGTAGGGCCCTGCCATGGTGACGAGGCGGGCGACGGCCCGTGTTGTAACTGGTGTACCTTGCGGAAGACCCATGCTGCGTCCAGCAACGAACCCCCCTACTAACGTCAATGAACCATCAACTCGCGGCGCGGCTGTCCACGTACGTAGCAGGTATCTTGTACTCCGTGCTGGGCGGCCCTGGATAATGTCCATTTCCTCCGCGGAGGCGGTTTCTCTCGCCCCCTCCGCGCTCTGGAGCACAGCGATGTTCCGAAGCACTTAGTCTAGCCCATGCTGCTAACGACACTCTTTCATTGGCTTCGAGGGCCGTCGGGCGGCATGTATAAGCCTCAAGTCCCGAGCACGTCATCGAGAGAACCCCATCTTTTTTTTATGTGACGGTGTGAGTGAGAGAGGGACGGAGCTATGGGCCAAAGGTACCCATGCCATTTCGTCCGTCCACGCCCTGGCCTGGCGCTTCACCCCGCGGCGTCATGAGTGGCATGGCCTCGCCATGGCCACGCAATTTTTTATTCCCTCCCCCTAGCAAGTGTCAGTTTTAAGCAGGGACCAGAGTAAAGTAGGGTGCCGGTAGTACATTCACGTCTCCGGAGTAGATGATAAATCAAGGGCCCCTCGCCGTTCTCTTGCTTTTCCATCCTCTCGTCTTCCTCTTCCCTCTCCATCTTCCATCTCCAGCTCTCCTTCTCCCTTCAAGTCTCCTCCCAGGTCACACGTGTGCAGTCCGGCTCCCCAACATTGCGTGCTCTGCGACCTCTACCCCTCGCCGTTCATAAAGTCTCAGACTCCTTCTTCTAGATCCTGTGCCTCGTCCCCGGCTCAGTCTTGAAGACCCAACCTCCCCCTCCACCAACTCCAAAACACCACACATATTCACAATGGCCAACTCTCCCAACGGCGGCATCCTTAAGGATCTCTTCGCCCGCGACCTGCCTCGCCAGGCCGAGCTCCAGGCCGAGGCCGAGACCCTCAACGCCCTCACCCTGACCGAGCGTCACCTGTGCGATCTTGAGCTGATCCTCAACGGTGGTTTCTCTCCCATTGAAGGTATGTTTATCCCCGTCTCCGACCCTTTGCTTCAGGCCGAAATTTCGCCGGCGGGATGCCATGACGCCTCCGTGCACCACGGCGTTGCCCCGCCCCCGCACCTGTCTGCGGCGAGCCCCCGATGCGGCCAAGCAAATTGCGAAAGCAGTCATTGACGCGCTTAATCTACAGGTTTCTTGACTGAGAAGGACTACAATGGGTACGTTTTGCGAATAATGGGATGCTATGGTGTGATCTGGAGCTAATTGGACCCTGCAGCGTTGTTGAGACCAACCGCCTTGCCGACGGCGCCCTCTTGGGTATGCCCATCAACCTGGACGTCGACCAGGAGACCATCGACAGGCTGAGCATCAAGCCCGGCGCCCGCATCACTCTCCGCGATTTCCGTGACGACCGAAACCTCGCCATCTTCACCGTTGAGGATGTCTACAAGCCCGACAAGTAGGTGGCATTGACTGCAAGAACATGGAGCCCGAGCTAACGGCGAGTCTACAGGGTCAAGGAGGCCAACCTGGTCTTCGGCAGCGACGACGACACCCACCCCGGTGTCAAGTACCTCTTGTCTACCGCCAAGGAGTTCTACGTCGGTGGCAAGCTCGAGGCTGTCAACCGCCTGGAGCACTACGACTTCCTCGACCTGCGCTGTAAGACAAAAACCCGCCCTCTGTCATGAGATCTGGTAGCTAACACAAACCTCAGTCACTCCCTCCGAGCTCCGCGCCCACTTCAACAAGCTCGGCTGGCAGAAGGTCGTCGCTTTCCAGACCCGTAACCCCATGCACCGCGCTCATCGTGAGTTGACGGTCCGCGCCGCCCGCTCTCAGCAGGCCAACGTCCTCATCCAGCCCGTCGTCGGCCTCACCAAGCCTGGTGACATCGACCACTTCACCCGTGTCCGCGTCTACAAGGCTCTCCTGCCCCGTTACCCCAACGGCATGGCCGCTCTGGCCCTCCTCCCCCTTGCCATGCGCATGGGTGGTCCCCGCGAGGCCCTCTGGCACGCCATCATCCGCAAGAACCACGGTGCCACTCACTTCATTGTCGGCCGCGACCACGCTGGTCCCGGCAAGAACAAGAACGGCAAGGACCACTACGGCCCTTACGATGCTCAGCACCTCGTCCAGCAGTACCAGGAGGAGCTCGGCATCAAGATGGTCGAGTTCCAGGAGATGATCTACCTCCCCGACCGCGACGAGTACCAGCCCGTCAACGAGATCCCCGAGGGCACCCGCACCCTCAATATCTCCGGCACTGAGCTGCGACACCGTCTCCGCACCGGCAAGGACATTCCCGCCTGGTTCTCTTACCCCGAGGTCGTCAAGGTCCTGCGTGAGCAGAACCCCCTTCCCGCCCAGAAGGGTTTCACCGTCTTCATGACCGGTTACCAGAACAGCGGCAAGGACCAGATTGCCCGCGCTCTGCAGGTCACCCTGATGCAGGGTGGTGGCCGCCCCGTCTCCATGCTCCTCGGCGAGAACGTCCGACACGAGCTGTCCTCTGAGCTGGGCTTCACCCGCCAGGACCGTGATGTCAACATCGGCCGCATTGCCTTTGTCGCCTCTGAGCTGACCAAGGCCGGTGCCGCTGTCATCGCCGCTCCCATTGCCCCCTTCAACGCTGCCCGCGAGCAGGCCCGCGAGCTGATTGAGAAGTCCGGCCCCTTCTTCCTGGTCCACGTTGCCACTCCCCTCGAGTACTGCGAGAAGACCGACCGACGAGGCATCTACGCCGCCGCTCGCAAGGGTGAGATCAAGGGTTTCACCGGTGTCGACGACCCCTATGAGTCTCCCGTCAAGCCCGACCTCACCGTCAACCTGGAGAAGCAGGACGTGCGCTCCATTGTGCACGAGATTGTCCTGCTCCTCGAGAGCCGTGGTCTCCTCGACCGCCTGTAAAGGACTCGCGCAACAAGATGAAGTGCGGGGAAGATGACCCGACTCGAGTTCGAGTCGGCTTAAACTGGGACACTTGCTTGATTGACGACCAAATCACGAGACGGCTAAGGCGGAACTCGTATTCTGCAACACAAGTGATGTATGGATTGGCGTTTTTGAAAGAAGGCGAAAAGAATTGGACAAATGATTGACGGATGGATATGTTGCATTCCACGGGATGAACCGGGTTTGTTCAACGGCAGTATTGCATGGGTAGAACAGCGGGTGTCTTTGCCGAGCCCGGATGAAAGACAAGGGCTTGTTAGAATTAAGACGAGAATAGAATCTCAATGGACTTACAGAAGAGTTATTCATGAACAAAGACAGCGTGCCGAATCATGGTTGCAGTCGGCGTGCATGTCTCGGTGCATTGTGCAGAGTTGATCAACCAACGGCCGTCCACACCTCCAACATCGAGGCCAATGGTGATGTATGATGATCCGGCCCCCAGTGAGATGTTGGTGATGGGCGGGACGGCTCCGCATCAGCCCGCGCTTAACCTTGGACCCTCTGCCGAATGCCTAAATTTACGGTGCCGGTCTTGCTGGCCTTGCTGGCCTTGCTGGTCTTGCGTACCTTGTCTGCTTGTCTACCTGCATACTTGCCTACTTGCCTGCTTGTCTACAGTCCGGATAGCCTGTGCCTGGACCCGACCGATTACGCTTGGGTTTTGGGAGCCGAAGTGACTCGCCCCGTGCATGCGTGCGTGACACTCGTAGAGGATCGAAGTGGGGAGAGTTGGGCATCCACCGCCAACGGCGGCATTGGGGAACCTTTGGAAGGCCGAAGACGACGGTAGATGGGCGAAGGGTTTGGCGGCATCGTGGTGACGGGGGCACCGCTGGTTCCTGGTCGCGCGAGGGATGCATTGCGTGGCATGCGCTGTGTCGGCAGAGTCAGCGTGTCTTGTGCGTTAAGGCTGCAACTAACACCTGGGATCCATGTGAGGGCCCGTCGCTGGCCTGCTTGGTTATGAGGTGTAAGAAATAGGTCACGGCTGTCATGCTAATTGATGCCCGGTTGATGAATCATTTCAGGGCATTGTCGGCGATGCCTAAGACATGATGAGACGGCTTTCGAGGAAGCGCACGGGGATATGCGTTGAGGAGCCCGGGACGAGCCCGGCCTGCTCTGAATCGATCCAGGATCGCGTCCCCATCCCATCGCACCCGATCCCATCCCATCCCGTCCCATCCATGCATGTGTTTCTTCACCCAGCTGGCGGTTAGCCGGACGGGTGGTTGGCTGGTTGGGCACGGAGCGCTCCAGCACCCTGTGGTCATACCACACCACCCTCCCCACTGGGAGAGCCCGACTCGTGCCAGGCGCGGCTCGTGGTTGGCCGCGCCCGCCGGTGGGACCCTGGCAGGCCCTGCGCCCCCCCTGTATTCGTGGCCCTGCGACAGCTGCACAGGCGGTTGATGGAGGACTCCACAGGGGACCTGCCCACTGCTCCAGCTCACGTAGTGCGCTGCGTTGTAACTTTGTGCTTGTGAGACTTGTGTGTGTGCGTGTGTGTGTGTGTCTCAAGGATGGATGGATGGATGGATGGATGCCATGGGATGATGGTGGGTGCATGGCCACCTCATGACGACAAATCTGAGCCCTGGTAGTTGCACATTCCGCACTCACAGTCTTTATCATCTTCGTCATCGTCTTCGCCAACCAGACAGCAATCCAATCTTTTATTCACCATCATCTCCTTCCCCCGTCTCCGTCTCCCGCCTCCCTCCGCAACTCGTCCGGCCCCACCGCCATCGGACCCCGTCACTTAACCGATTTCCATTTTTTATCGCCTGGCTGGGGAGCTAGGCGCCACAAAGTAGCCTGAACCGGAAGCCATTTTACTGGGGCCCTTCCGAATTCTAGGTGGTCCCCTGGTGCACTTAGTGCCTGAAGCCCGACCCGACCAGTGACCCAGCCTCGGAGACAGGCAGGAAGGCAGCAAGCTCAAGCCTCATCGGTCTGGACCTTCCTCTGGCAACTAACTATCCCCTCACCTCACCTCACCTCACCTTTCATCCCAACTTCGCCTTCGCCTCAGCATCACTACTATTCTTTATTCTTCACCATCTCTACGAAACCCCTCACACACACTCTCTCGTTACTCCTGTCCAGTCGCCTCTGCCACCGATCGACAACGAACCGACTTCCACTTCATCCCCCCCCTCCATGGTCCACCATGTCTTCCAAGGACCGTGAGGCCGAGGTCCCCGTCGATGACCGGCCGCGCGAAAAAACCCGACGCTCCAAGTCCGAACGAAAGGAACGCAAGGATCGAGATGGTGACGCAGACCGAGACCGAGATGGCGAGCGCCGCCGCCACCGCTCTTCACGCTCCTCCAAGAGCAAGCTCAGCGAAGGCAGCGAAACATCGAGCCGTCGCCATCACCGCAAACGCGAGAAGGAACGAGATGGTCATCACCGTCGTGAGCGGGCGGCCTCGACTAGCGACCTTACACAATCCGACATAACCAGGACTGCTTCCATGGCTGCCACATCCCTCCTCTCCTCACGCATCTCCTTCCCATACCCGAACCTCAGCAAGGCTCACAGCAAGGAGGTCATCCAAAGCCGCGACTCCCTCGTTGTGCCCCATCCTAACCCCTTTTTGACTCCTGATACTACGGATGTCGGAATAGGCAGCAATAGCGGTGAGGACGTCACCCGAAAACCCTCCCCAGTCAACGGACAGTCAGACCGCCCACCTAGCCCGCCGGAGACCGATCTCGACGCCGATAAAAAGGGAGCCGAGGAGGTTGCGGACCCTAGTAGGGACACACCAAAGGCAGAGCCCGAGGCGACGGAGACTCCAAAAGTAGAGACACCAGACGAGGAGCCTTTGAAAGAAGCCGCCCCTGTGGAGCCTGTGAAGGCAGAAACACCCAAAATAGATATTCCCAAGGACGAGGCGCTGGACCGACCAAAGTCAAGGACGTCGGCCCTCTCCCGATCCGCATCCCGCAACGAGGACCGCTCCAAAGTCAGTCGCAGATCTGTCTCGTCAAGCCAGGCGACCTACGTCAAGTCCCCCCGCGAAAAGCTCCTGTCCGACTCGAGAGCCTCCAGCAGCTCATCTCGCGTGAAGCGAACGTCGTCGACCCGAAGCCGAAGGAGGCTTGAGCCAGAGGAAGTCGAATCTTCGCCATCGAGTGTCCAGGGCTCATCGCCCAAGACGCCTACCCAGGCACCACAATTCCCTCCATCGAACCTCTACCCTGATAACAAACCCGAGACCCCTTCAGTGGTTGATGTCGACGACGATTATTCGAACTTGCATTCAAAAACAGCAACGCCGGCGTCTGCATTCGCTGGGCTTCCACCACCACCGCCTCCTCCTCCGCCCGTTCTTGATATTCAGGATGTTCCTCGAGTAGATTACTTGCTGCAGAACGGCGGCCTCTCGTATCCCGCACCTAAGAACTTCTTAGCAGTTCTGCCACGCCAGAACGGCACACGGCCATCTAACCCACCCCTGGCCGGAGCAGAAACTCTGTTCGCCCCATTCTTCAACCTCCTTGATCAGTATAATGCGGTTCTCGGCAAGCAGGGCTCCATTGCCGTGGCTACCGGTCATCGCTCAGTCGCGCGGAGACTCCTCGACCGGCTCGAGAACGTCTTCTCTCGCGACCTCCCCCCCAATGGCTGTTCTTGTGTCATGTGTGAGACGGCCCATGAAATCCACCGCGGCCTGACTTGGGGGGACGTTCTGGAGTGGGTCAGCGGCCGAATCGAAGTTCCTCAATGGCCCCCATTCGATCTCGCCGAGATTGGCACCAAGGCCGCCGAGATCTCTGCTGAGATTCCCGTGCGTCCTTCGTCTCCTATCAAGCTGGACCCCGATATTGCAGAGGAGTTTAGAGAACACTACCTCCGCCAAACGAAGAAGGTTCGGTCTGCTGTCGACAGATGGCTCTCGAATACTGGGGAAACACCAGTACCGCCCCCTCAGGATGTGGATGACGAGACATTGACATTTGCCGTCCTAACTAGCCTCGGCGCCGAGGACCGCCCATACTTCAATGCTCTTCTCAGTGGCTCAAGGGAGCTACGGCCAGGAAACCGTGCTCCCACGCCAGCTCACCGACCACGAAGCGACTTCCTCATCAAGACTGGTCTCTCGCTGCAGCGACTATACCGCTTACCACAGGTGCCCCGCGATGCTGAGTCCGTCATGTATCTCATCAAAAACCCTCACACTCATGATTTGCTCGTCACTTTGTCCAATATCAACAGTTCAGAATGGGAAATTTTGATCTCCGGTCGATTCGATGGCTTCCTCTGGTCAGGTGCCGACGATGATTACCCCACTGGTTTGGGTATGGAGTCAAGGGGAGCCACCCCGGCTAGCGGCTACTACCATACCCGGACTATGAGCCCAGCACCTCGAACACCCTCTGGATTCGGATCCAGAAACACAACGCCCTTCTCCGTATACTCACGGGGCACCACCCCCGCATCCTTCTTGAGCCTTCCATCCTCAGCAGGACCCGGCCGACAAGCTGTCTCAAACGACGAGGAGATGGAAATGGCAGCCATTGCGGAGATTGAGCGGGAGATTTACAAGGGCATGGAGCATCTGGAGGATGCCTTTGAAAAGCTTCACCTCAGGGCGGAGATAGTCCGAACGGCCCTCCGCCAGCGTGGTGCTGGCCTTATGCAAAACCTCCAAAACCGCCGCCGTATCGACGTTCTCCCTGGCCCCAGTTCGGGCAATTCGCAAGGCTCTGGCTACGAACGACCGGCTTGGGCAGTAGGTAGTGAATATGACCCCGGAAGTGACAGCGAGTGGGGATACGATGAAGGAGATATTATGCCAGATGATTCGGCCAGCAACATCAGCAGCTCAAGGCACCGACGCCCCAAGAGAAGAACAGAGCGTCGGACTCCGGCACCCATCAACGAGGAAGACGAGGAATAGCGTTGGACTTGCCACCAGACCGTAACAGCAGGTCTTGACGAAACGACGAAAGGGGAGACGAAATGGAAGTCAAAATCAGAATCTGACGGCCAAGGGTATCTTATAAGGAAATACTTTTACGGAATCACAGCATAGAAATGTTTGGAGGAACCCATATTGCCCTGCTGGACGGAACTTTGTCGATGATAGCGATGTGTCGCTCATGTTGGAAACATTTCGGAGTTTGAAGCAAACCGTGTCGGATACCACTCATGTACCTTTGATGTACTTGTTTTTAATTTTTCGAGTCACTTTTCTTCAGGGGGTTTCTTCGCTTTTGTGTTTGTCTACTCTTTCCGCCAGTCGCGGCTCCTCCTTGACCCGAGGGGTTTCTACGTTGCCTGCCCATTTTCGGGATCAGCTGAGCTGATGAAGCGGGCTTTCTTAAGAATAAGAAATTGGAAGAATTGAAAACGGCCACCAAGGTGTCCACATCGCAGATTTTGCGTGAATGGGAAGGGATTATTTGTCCCATTTTCTTACGGATGTATGTGTGGCTGGAGGAAATTGTCGGTCTGGGACCTCTGCTGGATGCATACATGGATGGAGTTTGAGATCGAAGATACCTATCGAATGGACAAGGGAGATGGATTATCTCAAGTGAATGAGTAAAACTTGCTGTCCTCGTACATTTGTTCCACTCGCTGTGAAGTTGTTACGTGGCTCAGAGACTCAGGGGTGGGGGGATTAATCCATCGACTGTGTATGAGCCCGATGTTTATATGTTCGTATATTACACTTGGGCTATCTGTAAACTCAGATCCCACGCACTTGTTGTGATCCATTGATCCCTACCAATTCGATACAACAAGTCAACCGCATCAGATCCTATTTTGTTCCATCCAGTAGCAACCCATCTGATGCAGCGCAACGTCGCCTAAAACTCCGCACTATCTTCTAGATTTCTTCAACAGCCCGCCCTTTCTGTACTGGTTTACTTGTTCCCTTCTGTTTTATTCGCTATTTTCAATCCTGTCCACATGAGAAAGGGCAAACCCGCAAAAATTCCCTTTAGCTTCGTTGGCTCCCTCCTTGGTGTTGTCGTTGGTGTGCGATAAAAAACTCCGAGTTTCGTCGAGCGGCCGTATATTGAGATCTCGATTAAAATGGTTAAACGCAAAGTGGGCGACTAAACAGGCGTCTCATGTGAGAGCCGGTAGAGTCGTCGTCTATACATGGGAATGATTTGGTAGCTAAGAGGTTCTTGGAGAGAATCACTTAGAGGTACATCGCCTCGAGGAGGTAGATGACACCGAAGAGGAGGAATGAGGCGGCACCGCCGACAGTGACTGCAACGAGTTAGCTATGGAATAACGGTTTGTTCAGATCGAGAGCTACTTACCAACTTTGAGACTGACACGGCCGGCAATGGCTCGGCCACCAATGACAGCGATGCTGGTGCAGAGCAGATGTCCAACCGTGGCACCGAGAGTCACCCACCAGTAATCCTGACCGGCGGCCATAGCGACAGTGGCGATCTGGCTTCTGTCACCCCATTCACCCAAGAAAGTCATGACGAAGGTCTGGACCCAGGCAGGGCTCAGCAGCAGCGACAGCAGGTTGTTTGTACCCTGAAGTAGGCGCGAAAGGGGGTTAGAGCCATCAGGACCACCGCGAACAGGGGACTGCGAGGGGGATCGAGGAGGAGAAGCCAATCGGTTGTTAGTCCGTGATCTCCTGCCGTTCAGACCCATCTCGAGGGTGTAGGCGTCAACAGAGTCACCTCGCTTCCGTCCCATCTCCTTCTCCTTCTCTGCGAGCTCCTGCTCAACTTCGTGCATCTCAGCCGAGACACCTTCGTTAGGGTCCATCTGGAGTCCCTCGCGCATCAACTTGGCACCGAAGACGAAAAACAGCATGGCGGCGAGGAAGCTGGTCAGACGTTTGGGAATGAGAACCGGGACGGCGTGACCCATGATGGCTGAGAGGATAGTCATGACGACCAGAGCACCACCAGCAGCAGTGAAGACAACCATCCGGTCGTGCTTCATAGCCATGAGAGCAGCGACCAGGAAGGTCTTGTCTCCAATCTCAGAGAATATGATCATGGTGAAGGAGAGGATGAAGGAGTGGAAGGGTTGGATGATGCCCTCTTCGTCCTCGTGGCCAACTGCCTTGCCCGCGGATGAGCCTCCCTTGTTCAAGTCGAGATGGTTCTTGTTGGCGGAATCGGGGATTGGGGGCGACTGCTCGTTAGGTCTGTCGGGGAGGTCATTTGGTTTCTGTCAAGGTGTCAGCAATTGCCATGCTAGGATCGTGTCAAATGGGTGTGCTCCATACATCCAAACCAGTGAAGCCCGTGTCATCCTCCTTGTCGGCGGCGGCCTTGGGGATGTCCGTGTCGGTGAGTTCCTTAGAGGCTCGGATCTTCTCCTCCTCGGTGTGTGGCATAGTGGGTGCTTCCTTTGGCGGCGGGGGTTGAGCGACAGCCTTCTCGCCGGTACGGACCTCTTCGGCCTTCTTGGCCTTGGCCTTCTCAGTTACGCCGCCCTCGAGCCCAGTTGTACCCTCCTGGGCGTGGTCGCGGTTCTTGTCAAACATGACACCGTCGTTGGTCTCGGGGATCTTCTTGCCGTCAACGACAGTCAGGTCGGCGGGTCGGCCCTGGAGGGGAGGGAGAGTCTTCTCGTCCGTGTCGGCCGTCCGCTTCACGCCGTCGGTATCGACAAAGGGGCCGAGATGGGGTTTTCCGTCCTTGCCATCAACAGGCGCGTCCTTGGTGGGAACACCATGTCGCTTGGCGCCGGCAACAATGGGGTCGATGCTGTCGGGAACCGCAAGGACGGGAGCCGGGTCCGGTAGGTGGCCGGCGAGGGCATTGGTGAGAACGGGGAGGAGGAGGAGGAGCAGCGACGACTGCTTGGATTGGAACTTCATGGTGGGCGACTTGGGAGTTGTAGGGGTCGACGAGAGAGACGAGGAGGAGTGGCAAGCGCTGAAGACTTGCTACCGGTTGCGGCCGCTGGGCGAGGGGATGCGACGCGGTGGCCGCGTACGTTGGGGTGACGAGGTGTCGCGTGTGAGGGCGTGCAAGAGACGAAACGATTCCCGTGGGTAGCGGATAGGGATGACGAGTCGTTTAGCAGGCAATAATTATGTAGAGTCGGACAGGCCTTGAGACGTGAGAGCGGTCGCAAAACGTGGGTACTGTCAAGAAAGGGGAAGTTGAAGAGATGGTGGGTGAAGAAGAACGCGACGCAACGCCACACAGTAAGGACGATAGTCTCCGTCGGCGCCCTCGAAAGAAGCAAGGCAAGACAAGACACGACAAGACAAGGAGAAGTGGTGAGGAGGGATGGCAAAGGGAGGGATGGGTTGGAATGGTTGGAATGGGCTGGACGGGATTGGGTTGAAGAGTGGATTTAGTTTAGGGGCAGCCTGCAGGGAAGGTCCGGTCGGTACTCCGTGGCCTGTAATCTGTAGCCTGTAGATGATCAGGGCAGTACCGTCCGTACTCGCACTCGGCGCAGTTGGGAACCTGGGAACCTGGAAACCTGGAAAGTACCTAGTGTGGAGGCGGCAGTGATTTCCCCGAAAAAGAAGGCCAATCTTCCCTAGGGGGTACTCTGTTCTCCGTACCTACTCTCCCTACAGATTCGCATTACTTTTCCTCCTCTGGTGCTTCGGTGCTTCGGTGCTTCATTCAGGCGGCCGCTTAGCCCCAGCCTGTGGCGACGTGGCAACAGCCAGTAGTTAGCTCACTTGCTCACTTGCTCACTTGCCCACTAGCTAATAAGACCCTGAGCCACAGCCCATCTTACCGATACTACCCCCCCAGCACCCCAGCGCCACACTTCCGGGGTTCCATCCGTGCTGTCATCCGTGCTCTCAGCCTGCTGCTATTTTTACCCTGGCCTAACTCGAATGAACTCCACCACCCTGCGAGCAAGCAAATTACCCAGCAATGCCGCTGCGTCTCACGTCCCACGTCAACTTCACTCAACGGTTCAGTCTAAGCATGCGCACGTGCTCACGCGGCAATGTCTTTTCTGTTGTCGCGTCTTCGCAGGCAATTTCTGTCCTCTTCTTCTCGAATGAAGATTCCTTTGCCGGCCTCGGGTATTACACCTGTCTTCCAGGCATGGCACGAGTTTGACTCGTCTGCGCAGCGATGGGCGCCAGTCAACTCCACGCCAGTCAACTCCACCTCCACCTCTGGCTCCGTGCCCAGCACCCATCAACCGCTCGACACTAACAAGTCGAACCTCGCACTCGTGACTTGGAACATCGACGCAGGCGCGCACTCCCCAAGGGCTCGCATCTCGTCCGTTTTCTCCCACCTTCTAAGCTTGGATCCAGCTCCCCATGTCATCTTCCTCCAGGAGGTCTCTCGGCCCGCCCTTGCAACCCTCTTAGAGGACCCACAGCTGCGGCAGCATTGGTTCTCCAGTGAAGCCGATGCATCAAATTGGGGAGGAAATCTATTTGCAACTATGATTCTCCTGTCCAAATCCCGATTCGGCCATCTCAGCCCATTTTCTCCAACTACCATGGGCCTTGGACCGATTTGGAGAGTCAAATATCCCAGTCGGTTTGGGAGAGACGCCCTCTGTTGTGACATTATTGTTCCCTCGAGCACCTCAGATCAAGCTTCTCACATCCGTCTGGTCAACGTACATCTCGATTCTCTTCCACTCCAACCATCTAGCCGCCCGGAACAGTTGTCCATCATTGCCTCCATCCTAAGGAGTGCCGGTCGAGGTCTCGTTGCAGGCGATTTTAACCCTGTCCTTCCCGAGGATGAGACTCTAGTTCAAGAAAACGACCTCATTGATGCATGGGTAAAAATACACGGTCAAACACCGGGCTTCACCTGGGGGGTTGACGGCAGGCAACGTTTTCCACCAGGGCGATTGGACAAAGTCGCTGTTATCGGGTTAGAACCAGAGGAAATGGAGGTGATACACCCAGGAATATTTTCAGGATCAAAAGATTGGGGACCAGTTCCATGGAGCGATCATTCTGGTCTAAGATGCTCCCTGCGGATCCCAGAATAAACACGGTCTGGCCCCTCATAGCATGCTCCAACTCAACCGTCACTCCCCACTTAGTCTTATCTTTCACATATGGGGTTCCCATATGGGGATGGTTGACGTGATATCAAACCTCGCGTGAGAGAAGGCGTTGATGTTAGCCACGTAAGCCCGATCCTCTTGGTCGACGTTATTTCAAAGGAGATCGGCTTGGGGGAACAGACACGAAAAATCGATATTTGGTCACTCCGCATGACAATATTGTGAACATGGACGTAGTCACCCCTGCGCCGACGAGCCGAACGCAACATAAGATGTGGAGGCGTTTCTAGAGGAACAAGAATATAGTCACAGCCCACATCGAAAAATCCCACAGTCTAATTGCTGCTCAAAGCTATCCGTTGGTCCTACGCTGATAGACCGCCGTCGAAGCCCTGGCAGTTTTCTAAATTTAGGAATCTTAGTCTCGGCATTTGGGGGTTTCAAGTTGTTTTTCAATATCATAACATTAACCAAAGTCATATGTTGGTTACAAACACAAACAAAGCCAGCACTTAGTCAGTGCCAGGAGATCAAAATACGATAGAGTTATTGTGCATTTACCTTCGATTTCAGCCCTCATCCTAAACCTTTCTGTCCCTGAGCATACTGTCCGAAATTCAGAATAAGGTTAAGCGTTGGGATTGTTGTGATGAACGGTATTAGAATACTCGATACTAGGGAATAATAAATACGAGGAACTGCAAAGTATGAGAAAATCTAAATATCAAGCAGGGGTTGGTATTTATTCCCCCTACGTTTTTTTTCTTTAATCCAACTTTACTTTTCAGTCAGAAGATGAGACTCCCTTTCGGCTAAAACGACCTTGGTGATGTAGCTTGACTGCTCATTTTAAACCACCACCAAGCGCGTATTCTACACGTCCATAAAAAGTCTGGAGAATGTAGTTGAATGTGACTAGCCCATAACTTCGATTCTAAAACGGAAGATGCTGCGCCGTGTTGTGTCACAACCCCATCCATCCACCCATCTTCCCTTGAACCGAACCTCAGGCTGTTAATCAAGGCCAAGAATATTGTATTCGTGTTTTCGAATTGACGATCTTAATTCAAAAGGATACAAGCGGCGATTTAATGTCACAATACTTGTCCTCCACGCCTCTAAATGAAATACTCCCATCCCCAAGGCCAGAGCTACTTGGCTTTAGTTTCCATTTACTCTATTAGCCCCAACCTCGTATTCTTGACGATATCACTAGACGACAATATTTGGGGGCTCAGGAAACGATGCACAAAGGCAGATCACTGTGGCCTGTGCATTTATGTGCAAGAAGAGGGTTTGATTTACTACCACTTCTGGGCCAGGCTGGAGACCGGGCAGGGCTCAGGCCTAAGGCACCTCTTCTGGGTGCCTGAACTCCGCAGCCTCGTGTATATCTGGAACGCCAAGGCACGCCCTCCACGCATCAAGAAAGCTGGTCTCATTCGCCAAGTTCACTACACATTTCCCGTGTCCCCCGAAGTACAATGATCATGCCGAGATGCTAAGAATAGCACATATCTATGCGTTATGACTGCGTGACACTGCGACTAAGTTCATTTGGTCTATCTAGGGATAATATAGAAGCTCTATCTGACGAGCTCTAAACCTAATCATTATGCTTAAGAAATTCTTGATTTTACATTCCAGTTGTGTCTCCCAGACCAGGGAACTTGAAGCAGAAACATGGTGGGAAAGGGTACGACTTCTCTCCCAGGTCTATCAGCTGGTCAACATTGTGCCAGTCTAAGCCGCTCTCAGAACCAGGCTGAGAAGTGGGACGAGACACGAGGCCGGCTGAAAGTACCGTACAGTACGTAGACGAAAAGGTACCAGAAAGCATATGCATGAGAGTGGGCTTGTCTTACTATCGGATGCAGTACAAACGCCCCAGTTCTCAAAATCAGGCTGCCGGGGATTGTCCGCTTGCCCCCTCACCGATGTCTGATCGACGATGGCCTTCCCCCACCATATGCAGCCACCCAGCCTGATACCCATGGGCTCATGCAGGCGCTTTATGACAGAAGCCCAACATGCGGCATTGCATACACCTACATCATGGCCCGCTGATCACCGGATCCGATCATATTCGGAAGAGGCCCCGTCAACTGGTCGGTGTGAGGCTAGTCAAGTCGGTGCGACGCGTCTTGAGGTCCCCGAACTCCCCATGTAGCCCACCTTGCTGATTTCTCGACCCCTTTGCCTCTGCACGCATCTGTAGTTCTTAAATTGGGCTCATCCAATCTCATCTCCCACTCTTGCACCATCAACCCGGTTACAACAATCCTCCCCAGCCCACTCTGTGACCGATCCCCTGTCGCCAGGATGCATCGGAGTCAGCGTGGTCCCAAGCCCGTCAAGATGGACGTATGTATAGCCCACCCAAGTTGTCCCCCTTCCATCGATCCTTGTTCCTGACAGCATTCGTTTCTTCCTCTTTAGTCGCAAACTCGCAGTGATCGAGCGAGAGATAATCAACGCAAGTCCAGAGAGAGAAAAAGAGACCACGTGCGGGACCTTCAGTCCAGAGCTGAGGCTTACGAGCTCGAAGGAGTGAGAGCTTCGTACGAGGTTCAAAAGCGTGCCAGGATGGTTTCCGAGGAGAACAGACTGCTCCACATTCTCTGCGACAAACACAATATATCCACTGAATCCATCGTATCCGACTTGGACGATAGTGAATCCACGCAACCTGCTCGAGGCTTAGTGCCATTCATGCCCTACTATGGTCCAAGCCGGGCCATCTACGAACTGAAGCAGGCCATGGAGCCTCGGAGAACAAGCCTCCCACTGAGAACCAGAATTCAACCTGATCCCAGTGTTCCGACTCCGAGTACCACCAACCCGCCTTGGCCGCCATCGCAGCCCCCTTACCAGGAACATTCCTTTCCACATCTTCCTGTCCCCCTCCCTCTCTTAAACGATAATCCAGCACTGGGTAATCCATTTCCACCGCCGACGATCCCTTTGCAGGCCCCTCATATTTTCTCTGGAGCTCCAATGCCACGGATCTATGAGTATCAGCAGTACCCGGTCCAACAGCAAGGCTCTTATGAACCACCGATGCATAGTGTCGGTTCATCAATGAATAACAGCCTTCCCCAGCAGCACTACCAGAATCTGGCTGTCCGTAGCGCTGCGACCTGAAGGTTATTAATGGGCTTTGGCAAAATAGTTGGACATAAGAAATGAACGCAATATAATTCGTTTGAATTGTTTTCTCAGCCTTGCATTGCACAAACCATTAATCCATTTGTCAAAGGGAGTATAATGGACCATTATAGCACTACGCATTAGCGGCTATGCGACACCATTATTCATGTGTCAATTACTTAGAAACTGATTCCGCAGGCTAGTGCATTCCGCCCCGTGCCACCCTGTCTGACATCCACAAGGAGCTTCATGTCCTAAAATGCAAATATTTATTGCAATAGTAATTTGAGTTGACGAGGAAGTGGTATATTTGATGGTACAGGCAGTAGTTGTATTTAGCTGGACTACTGAGTGTTCATATCAAAGGTCGAATTCATACTTCTAATAGGGTTCATGAAGTGAAGTTTCCAGACAGCACGGATGCGATCGCCCAAATGTCTCCCTTCTCAGCCGACGCCCCTTCTCTAAGTCTAGTTCCGCCTCTCTCGCCTGATCCACCAAGCCCAACCAGCAAGAACACTTATTGTTAGTAGTACAGAGACGACACAATAAAGCCAAATCAAATCGGAGACACGACGGCCCTCTTGTTCAAAGCTGAAGAAAGATGTGCTGAAAAAAGTCTTATATGAGTTAGCAGCGCCACTCTTTGGCAAGGGTGTTTGGAGATTATACCGCCACAAAGGTCGCTGGTAGGAAAGCAAGCGTAACCCAGGCTATTGCTCTCATGTCAGAGCTGTCACGAATTGTTGCCTCAGTCGTTTTTAGATTTAAGGCATTATCCCGCTGCCCCATCAGATTGAAGCACTAGAGACGGTTAGTACACCGCGTCATCTTTTCTCAGGTAAAGACCTAAAAGGTTCAATCACTGACAGCTTGCATCTGTGCTTCTGCTCTCTTTGCAAGGTAGACACTTCGAGATCTGTTGTTGCCACACCACATTTTCATGGCTGAGATTTTCATCCGAATGGAATTAGCAGAAACGGCCGAAAGTTTCCCATTATTGTCGGGTTCACAGAGAGCTGCGTTCAATCCCTGAAGCCAGTCGAGAAGGTCCTCATTGATGAGACACTTGGCTTCAAACATGGCGCAGTCTGATACGATGGAGGTCAAATTGCCTGGGGCAGTCTCGAACGCAACGTCCTTGTCGTTTCGTTGCTCCCAGACTTTCTCGCCATAAGCATAGTACTGGAGCTTTTCGTAGTATCTCTTGCCGTGATAGTTCTTGTGGGTTCCTAGTCTTCTCTCTACTGCGTAAAGGGAGTCTCTAATGGAGGCCAGAGTCTCTGCAGTTCCCTCTATTCTCTTTTCCATCAAAATGAGCGGTACAAGAAGAGGATGCCAGGCAATTGATCTTAGCATCTGTAATCGCGTGAGAAGATGCTTCACGTCGGTTTTGTGGAGCATATGCGCCACGACATTCGTTGCTCTTGTTGTTGGAGAGTAGGCAACGGATAGAGTGAAATTAGCAAGATTTGAGTCCCACCTCTCCGGTTTCAAGATGAACCCTGTGAGCCAGATATTTAGCAGAGAAAAGCATCATCCCAATTTCGAGCCCAACCTTTCAAGTCCCCTTCCATGGCGACCTCAAACCAACTAGGAGGCGTCTCCATATCCTCATCATCCACGAATGAGTTCGGGAGGTGCAGCAAGTCTAAGTGGTGTTGAAATCCTTTCCACGAAAAGGGAGGCCCCTTTTCATCTTCGGTGTTGAAGGGTAGAATCCTGTCAAGGTTAGATTTCAACAGATCCGTACCATTTTCTTTCTGCTTTCATCTTCAATGAAAATGGGTCAAGGTCTTACGCTAATCTGAGAATACCCCGGGGTCCACCGGCTCTGGGAAGCTGTCAAGGGTTGAGTACACCAGCTAAAGTTAGGAAATGAGGGTCATCAGCGGTTGCGTACTTCAATTAACCCAGAAAGATCCGGCCAGTCTTCGACCCCATTTGAACCGAGTGACGTAGAGATGTACTCGGTGTCATCTCCATCCTGCAGTGAAAATGTCAGAAATTTACCTTGCTCAGCTAGAATCAATTGTTCTTACATAAAGTTCCGTTATCTCAACTATTCTTGCATCAGCCGAGCCAACAAACCGGCCTAGGAAAGTATCCTTTTTGGAAGCGACATTGAACTTCTCTACCCAAGGCTTAACACCTCCGGTAACTGAGAGAGGTGGCCTCCTTGTCGACATTTCTCGGAAGGTTTATCATCCGCTTAAAGGCGGATCAAGAAGTCAAGAAGCCAAGACCAGATTGATCAATAAAATTGGTCTACGGAAAAGCGAAAGATGCAAACCAGTGAAGACTTGGCGGAAGGTGGGAGATTTAAACCAACCAACAGCAAACATGGATTTTATTACTCCGTCGTCGCGCTTAGGCGAGAAGGCATAGACACGTGGCAGTGCATTGGTTAGCCAATTTGGTTGGCAGTTTCTCCTACCTGCATGATGGCTGTGGCCAGGGTTCTGCACGGGCGGCTAAAGTTATGAATTTCCTTCTCAAATAAAGTAGAACCTAAAGAAGAATTCGAGTATCTAATTAGAAATTATCAACAACAGAAAAGTAACTCATAGGGCTAGTGATAATATCGACTTCCCTCAAATTATCGGGTTTATAGCTGCAGCTTCGGGTTCGGAGTAGAAGTCTAACCACCGCCCAAAACAAAACAAGGGCGTTGTCCCAGATGTGGGGGCCAACATGGTGCCTCCTGGGATCCTCAGCCAGGGCTCGGCAAAAACTCAGCCCAATCTTAGTCGCTCGGCAGGAACTCAGAGTCTACTCAGCTTAAACACCAGGAACTCGGCTGGAAACGGAAATGGATTCAGCGTGCTGGAGTTGCGCACCCGAGTACTTTGGCAGTCTCATATCTCCAACCACCTAAGTTCCAAAAAACACATTTATACTTCACGAGTGATACAAGACAGTAGGATAGTATTCATCTCATAGGTCTCACTGCCTGGTCTTATCTTATGTAAAGCCGTTCATTATCATCATATTATATGTTCTTAATCATCCAGGGCCGAAACACCAACCCAAAACTGCTACTCTCTCACGTAATTGGAATCGTCTAAAGCTCCAAGCATGGACTTCCATATCCAGTGCTGACCAGTACTTGGGTTCTTTTCAATCCAAATATCCTGGGCTGACTTTCCTTCCGAGTTTTTGACTGTCGGATCTGCACCAGCATCCAAGAGGATGTTCTTCATAGATGCCAACTCATTTCGTGCAATGATTCCTTCAGCTGCAGCAGTAACCAGTATCATGAGAGGCGTGAAACCGGCGTCAGTGCGGCTGTTAACGTCTTCGGAGGCACCCTTGTCGATAAGGAATTTCAACATGACCGGGTCATGGTTATAACAGGCGAAATGGAGTGGTGTGCCACCAGAACAGAGCGAGTTTTGGGCGCCACATTTTTGTTTGGCATGTATGTTGGCCCCGTTTCGTACCAACATGACCAGCATTCGCTGCCGCAACGTCCTTACCGCTCTCATAGAAACTAACCGGGCAAGAGGTGTCATTCCATCCTTATCAAGAGCGTCGATGTCAAGCATTCCAGGCGCTGATCCTGTGGTGATTGCGTGGAGACGCTCTGCAGGCTCGGAAGGGTCTTTATCAGCTGTCTCTATGATGGTGTGTATCGGAGAAACTCCTGCAGCGGAGAGGGCGTTGACGTCGGCACCGTGCTTCAGCAAGACCTTGATGATTCCTCGAGCGCTAGCAGCTAATCCCATGCGACACGCATACATCAATGGAGTATCACCGTGACTGTCTGGGACATTCGGGTCAACTCCAAGCTCAAGAAAATGCTTTAAGGCCGGCAGGCCTGCTAATTGCGCCATTCGGTGATAGCTTCCCACCCAAGCAGGGTTGGATAAGAAAAGGTGGATTGGTTGGCGCGTTATCCAACCCAGGTTGTGAGGCGCATTTAGTCGATTGTTGGCATCTGCCCCATTGTTGAGCATGAAAATTAGCACCTTGAACATATTATACCCTGGTGGTTGTAGCAAGAGGTGATTGAGTATCGTTGCAGTTCCAACTATGTCATTGATCCCAGCCCCGTACTCCAGAAGGAGGGAAACAATTTCCATTTTAGCATCAACATCGACCTTCCACCCTCCCACAAAAGAGGTATCGAAAATCAGGCGCATCAATGCCGTTGCTGGTTCCCCTGGAGGTCCCCTTTCTGAAGATCCAGTCTCCGTCACAAGGTTAGGGTTGCATCCAAGATCTAAAAGACACTTGATACTACTCAGTGTTCCTCTCGAAGATACTTGGTACAGAAGGGGAGGCATAGCTTGTGGTCCGAGAGCATGGATCGAACTTCCATGGCCAACAAGGGCCCGCACTGTAGCTTCATCATAGGCGAAATGGATTGGACGCAGACCGGTGGTGGTAGTCGCTTCCACGTCGGCTCCATACTCAACGAGGAAGTTGATGGCATTAGTACGACCATAACGAGCCGCTTGGTGCATTGCTGGCATCCCGAAGGGATTTAGCTGGTAAAAGGGATGTGGATGTTCATGGCCTGGAATTGGCGTATTGATCCATGGTCCTCTTTCCTCCAATGCGACGATATTCTTCATAGTGGCCACGCTTCCTTGACTGGCTGCCCATGCCAATATCAGGCCTCGAAATCGTTCGTTGAAAACTCCAGGAGACTTCTCATCCCCTTCCTTCGCAACATCATATAAACTCAGGGGCAACTTGAGGTACAGGACGAGGGTGATTTGCTCGTAGTGTTGGCGGTTGGTGAGCGCCCAATTGGCAACTGAGCTGAATGGCAAGTATTTTGCGATCTCAGCGAGGATATCAAAAGGTAAATCGCAGGGTTTCATCGCGATGTAAATGGTTGTTTGCATCCACTCGATATAGTAGGTAAGGGAATATGTTCACTATTTAAAACTCGAATCTTTCCAAGCTCAGCTCATCCACTCTCTAATAGTGGCGGAGTTTTTATTTGTCGTTCCACAGCTACTATGTAAGCTTGAATGTCAATCCTTGTCTAGCTCTGACTCATTTGAAGGATGACCATACCTCATTTGTGGATGATCATAAATCGAGGCACAGGGGACGGTGAGTCAGGGAAGTGTGCGTCATATTCATTCAGCTTTAGGTTAACTAGGTGGCTTAATGTCGGAGGCTGCCGCGTCAGTGTCGATCGTGCCAAGTGCGCCGGGCGCTAAAAGTAGGTGTCAAGTGCGCTGTAAATTAGGTACAAGGCACGCTGAGTATTTACTTATCCAGGCATCGAGAACGTCTCGGCCGTGTTTCAGTGCCCCGGCCCGGAGGCGGTTCCATGCGCAAGAGACGAGAGTGACGACCATCGGAGTCGGACCTGGTTGGCCGCCTTCACGATTGCTTCTTGAGCTTGCTTCTCGTGCTTGCTTCTCGTGCTACGTGACTCTTGTTTCTCGCATTGTTTGCTTCTCTTGCTTGAGGCCCAACTGTCTAAGCTCCAATGCTGCACCAAATTTCCAAGGTCTCCTTTTGTACTTGAGCATCCCTTGCGCAGATGCTCGCCTTGTTGCAGAAAGGAAGTAGTCTTGGGCCCCGCAATGCGTCTCCATGGCTAGTCCACAGGACCCAGGTATCACCCCACATCTTCAGGTTCCCCCCAGCCAACACGAGCTCCTTCAAGCGCAATCATCAGCGCTCTTGGGCGACGCCTCGAGGAAGAACAGAACATGGACAAGGCACCGACTAGGCTAAACAATGCCCTGGAACGCAATGGATTCACCTCCTCGCGAACATAATCCAACAGGACATAATGCTGCCAATGTCTTTGAGCAAACCTTGCGAGTTGCCAACCGTTGACATTAACCCACAGTGTCAATACGCAATGCCGAAAGCCAAGAACCTTCCATCCGTCTTCCCGCACTACATGTGCACCACAATTGTAAGGGAAAACATGTGGCTAATGAACTATTCGGCGTCCACATTCGGGACAACAATGGACAAAGACGTGTCGTTTTGGAGCATGGCACAACCATGGACATCATCGGTAGCATGACACTCAGGTGGGCTGCAATCGTGGGTCCGGAGAGGATGGTACGCTTGCCATCGGGATGGCCATTGACAGATGTCGACCGCCTTCTTGTCGCCGCAGATAAATGTGTGATTGTTCTGTAGAGAATTAGACGCAGAAAATGATGCTCCTGGGATGTTTGAATGGGTTCCAAAAGAGAACTTGGCCAGGCATTCATTGATGAGCTAGATGCGGGGCATCTGACGAGGTTGTCCAGTTGAAGCCCAACCCAGTCAGGTTTCTGGCTTGTGTGGCTGGGTGATTCAGGTGGTTGCCGTCATCATGGTCATTGTTGCGCAGAAATTGGCTGCGCAGAAATCTGGCTGGGCTGCGCAGGGGGAAAGTTGTTTGCGCAGGGACGAGTGTGAGTGCGCAGAAACCTGGGTGTAAGTCCGTTACTGTCACTGCGCAGAAGGCTTCCGTAGCGACGAAGCCCCTCCATAAGACGTTTTTCAGATTGCGCGCGCAAAACAACCCTGCACAACAGCTACTGCGCACCCGTATTCACTGTGCAAACTCATATTTACTACTCAATCTACCGAACATGTTGCACTTCGAATTAGCCGATATTTCTATGAGTTGTTAGTAGGAGCCTGGAACGACAGACACACGTTATCAACAATGATGTCGAGGATTCATCATGTTCCTCACTCTACCAAAGTAAGAGGCCATATGTTGCTCTAGTCTTTTCGAAATGGCAGCTCTGAATTGGAAGGCCTCCAAAGGCTCGTTAAACCCCCGGAATATATGGAAGGAGGGCTATGGGTCGGTTTTGCGATCCACCCTGGCAAACGAGCGTTCAATTTCTTCCAACTCACCGGTTTATCTAACGCCTTATTAAACCGTGAGACTCAGTGACGATTATCAACTTTAAGAGAGTAGTACATAGGATTCCTTCAGAACCATGTCTCAAGTTACATTTACTGCTCTAGACAGTCACCCTGTCCTATTCATGGAAGAAATGACCGGCTTTCTCCTGCCCAATATCCCCACGTTCATCATTCTCACAGCCTCCCATACTATCACCTGTCACAACAAATGACCTTACTGAGAGGGTAAATACCTCTTCCTAAGGAAGTACCCAGCTTCATTGAGGTAAACGTAATAAGAGAACCTGCATCTACCCGATATCCGCTGCAGCTATGCATGATGATTGGGCGCCACTTGGTGGATTCGGCAGCAAGGAGAGACACAAGGCTGGGCTTAGCAAATGGGAATAACGGGCGAGAGATCATTCAAAACCATCCAGTTTCCCTTCTCTTACATGTCTTTGTTTAACACAGGCAAAATGGCAGTGACTTGCTTAACTCCGTGGTGGCATGTCTGCGACTCTAGGGTAGCCTTATCGCTTTCGCTGTTATCTAATCTCCGCCGCCAATGTCGTCACAAGCTTCGGAGCTCTCCCACCCACCTCACACCTCAAACTTCCATTCTAATCATCCTGCAGCATCGATATTCCATCAAAATAGGCATTATTTAATTTAGTATATCTGCTGTCTGATTCATACTTGACACTCAAAGCCTACTGGGTTGCTTCCGTCTTCAGGCCAGACAGCTTCCCCTCTTCACGCCTCGCTTAGCAAGCATTCACTACTGCCGAGTGTCCCGCCACCCTCATTCTTCATTGCGCTTCCGCAATAGAAGTCACCATGGAGACACCCGACAACGGGGGGAGCTCAGAATCCCAGTCTGCGGCTCATAGCCACGGCCAAAGCGATGACGAAGCCCCGGAGCGTCTCGCAGGCGGGCCCCCATTCTGGTACTACGACATGGATCATGAGGACGATGACGAGGAAGATGGCGACGATCCCGACTACCATGATCAACCAGAGGAAGACGATGTATTCGAGGGTGAGTAGAAATTTTTATCTCGTCATATGAACTCTGGACTGATGAATTTTGATAGACGTGGGCAATGGTGTCATTAGCCTTGCCGCCGTCGAGGCAGGTGATGAAGATGACGAGGATGAGGGCGACAATGATGATGACGATGCAAGTGCAGAACGGATCTTAGATTTACTACGAAGTACCTACAATCCCCCTCTCTGCATGCGCCGCTCCGACGACTGACTCCTATATCTAGCCGGTGCCAGAACAGGAGTGTTGACTAGAGGTCAACTCCTCGCCCTAATGCGCAACCCAGAGCTGACCAATGTCTTGTTCCAAGACGATTTCGAAAGCGACGCCGAGTTTCTTCAGTGGCCACCGCGGAGACATAGACCGACGACACCCAAAGACCCAAGGCGCTTCCCCAAGATCCCAAGTGAGGAAGGCACCAAGCTGATGCGGTCTGGGGCCTTTGGTGCGAATGACTACAACTTACGTGCCAAGAAGCATCTCGCCCAAAGGATGCTGGAGAGTGAGCTAGCTATTGGTAGCCAAGGAGAGCGAAACAGGAACAGAGACCTGGTAACGCAGGTACGTTGATTGACGACAAACTCTTTTGGACCTCACATTGACCTCTCGCTTAGAGCTTGATCCCGCGCAGCAGGGCAGAGCAGATCATTCATTTCGACGACCCTGTATACTCAGGCCAGTTTTCAGACGACGGCAACTTCTTTTTCGCTTGCTCCCAGGACTTCAAGGTCCGAATGTACAACACGTCAAATCCTTACAACTGGAAGCACTACAAGACGGTCAGCTATCCCTGGGGGCAGTGGACTCTCACGGACGCATCGTTGAGTCCTGACAACAAATGGCTTGCCTACACGTCCATCCAATCCTTGGTTTCGATCGCGCCGACGGACCCGAACGATACGGGAGACCCTTATACCTTGGAACTCGATGATGGAACCAGGCGAGGATTTCGGAGAACTTCTTTCGGTATCTGGTCTATCCGATTCTCAGGAGATGGAAGGGAGCTCGTAGCCGGAACGAGTTCGTCCTCGGTCGTGGTGTACGATATTGAATCTCGGACAGTGCTACACAACATCCAAGCTCACAATGATGATGTCAACGCTGTTTGCTTTGCCGACAAGAAGTCATCGAACATCCTCTACTCTGGATCCGACGATACGACTATTAAAGTGTGGGATCGTCGATGCATGGGCTCAACTAGGGAAGTGGGCGCGTTTGTTGGCCACATTGAAGGATTGACATACATTGACAGCAAGGGTGACGGTCGTTATCTTCTCAGCAACGGCAAGGACCAGAGTATGAAACTTTGGGACCTGCGCATGGCCTATGGCACTGATAGGTTCCACGAAATTGATCCTTCGCACCACCCGGTTAGCGACTTTGACTATCGAGGTGGCACATACGACGACGAGGACTGGGATCCCCACCCGAAGGATAACTCTGTGGTGACTTTCCGAGGCCACAAGGTGCTCCGGACTCTCATCAGATGCCACTTCTCGCCAGAGTCGTCGACCAATTCGCGATACGTGTACTCGGGCAGCGCCGACGGAAAGGTGCATATTTGGAACATGGATGCCACACCGGCAGGGACCGTGGACGTCAAGAAGGCAACAATGGGAACGCGGCCGGCCGATCAGCATTCCCGCTTCATGCACCTTGATGAGCCTGGCGGTTGGGGAACAGTTGTTCGCGATGCGAGCTGGCATCCCAGCGCTCCAGTCCTCGTTGGTAAGTGTGGTCGCATGATTGCCATGGAACAACCGCTGACAATGAAACAGCGTCTGCGTGGAACGGGTACAATATGGCACGGGGAACTTGTACGCTGCATTCATTCAACGATGCGATGGACGATGAAGGAGAGCCGCCGATGGGACGGAGTGTCAATGATGTTCTGCAGCCGTCTCCACACTTGTTCCAGTCAACGTATCCGATTCCTTAGATTTTGTAGAATGCAGTTGGCTGTTTATCTGTACACTATCACTAGTCGTCTGGCAGTCGTTTCTCCATCAGCTCTGGACAGCCGCTTTAATGTGAAGGGGACATTTGATGTCAAGGGTGATTCGGATCCTGTGCAGTGCTATGTACTACGTAGTAGGCCAGTGCAGATAGTTAACGCGCTAACGGGGGCCCCATGCACTCAGTCGACGCTTATCCGTAATTCCGAGGCCAGATATCGTCAAAGGAAGTAGGTACGGTAGGTACGGTAGGTAGGTATGTACGGAGGTAGCGGGCTGTTTGTTGTTCCGGTCATCGTTGGCTCGTCAGTGCGTTCGTCAGTGCAAACAGCCACAGGAGGCAGCAAACACGCCACAGAACCAGCCACTGCCTAGCATGTGAGACCAGCGCAAAAATGCGGACCTCTGTGGCTTTGTTTGCGTGCTAGGCTAACCTAAGGTAAGTAGTTAGGTAAGGTACCTCCTACCTACAGTTGTTTGGGACACCTGGAACACGGAAGAGGTGGCCCGTGCCCTGCCGCAGCAGCCTTGCCCATTGTGAGTCCCCAGACCCAGACCCAGCCCGAACTGGGTTTTTGGCTTTTGGGCTTGGCCTGGTCTTTTGCTGGCGAAGCTCCCCCGAAGGCAAAGAGCTGCTGTACAATTCTGCAACCTACAACTCCACTTCTTCTTCTTGTCTCTTCTCTCTTGCCCGCGATCCCCGGACAGAGTCGACGAGAACTGCATAACCTTCCTTCTTTTCTCGACCATTGCCGGCGCATTTTCTCCCCAGCTGCAGCTTCCCGTCTCGCTCGGCGCCTTGCTCGTCAGCCCAGCTCCTTGTTCCTTCTTTCCTCCGTTGCCTCGTTGCCTCGTCCCGGCCACAATCACCAGCGCCAGAGTCTGAGTTGCAAGCGACCACAACCAGGCCCAACACACGACCCAGCGCGATTGGCCTTCCCTCGCCTCGAAACGCGCCAACTCACCAGTCCTTCGACCCTCTTGCCGCCCGCGACGCGATTGCGATAACAACGACAAACAGCGAAACTACAACAACTACGACAACTCGGCCGATTGAGGGACAGCGCTCGCCGAGCAGAAGTGGTTGGTTTCGCCGGGTTTGCGGAGACTACACTGGGTTAGGTTCCACCCGCTCCTGCCTGTACTTGAGCTTGTTCAGATCGTCTGAAGGCGAGACGTCGAGGATTGCAAGCACAGAGCTTCGTTCTCAAGATTGGATCTTGTGAAAGGGTCTGCGTGTGTAGAGGTGTAGCCATTGCCCTCGATCCTGTTTCCGAGGAGTGTACGTATATGAAAGCTTCCAGTTCCCGCCCGCCTTGTGCTTTTTGATCTTTCCGATCTTTTCGGTCTTTTCGTTCTTTTCGTTCTTTTCACTGGTGCCGAGGCCTGGGCTTCCCTGACGACGGAGAGACAAGTGGCTGATGTTCAAGTGTAAAGATCAGAGGACGACTCCTGTATCTCGCAGACTAATATCACTTTTGGGCAAACACCCCGTTACTTTTCATTCTTTCTCACGCGACACTCAATTGTGTCTCGTCCCCCAACACCGTCGCCATGGCCGAAGAAGACTTTGAGATCGATTTCTACGGCGATGCCAACAATGACCAGCAACAACAGCAGCCCCAGCCGCAGGAGGGGCAACGGGACGACGGACGCGATGGACATGACTACCACCGAGATGACCGACGTCAGGATAACCACGATGACCAACACATGGACGAGCAACAACCCCACGACAACCATGGCGGATATGACGGACATGATGGGCATGACGGCCATGATGGCCATGATGGACATGACGGACATGATGACGGATCTTCTTCTCAACAAGGGACCAAGAGAAAGTCGGAGGAAGACGATCGACCCGTTGACTCCAGCGCCACTACGGCACTTATGATTTCCGAACTCAACTGGTGGACCACGGACGACGATATCCGAGGGTGGGCGAGACAAGCCGAGTGCGAGGACGAGTTGAAGGACATTACCTTTAGCGAACATAAGGTCAACGGCAAGAGTAAAGGGCGAGTTTCGTGTGAGAACTGCATGGCATGCGGCAAGTGACTAACTGGCTCCACAGACAAGCGTATCTCGAGTTCAGCTCTCCCCAAGCGGCAACCGCTACCAAGCACTGTATCGACCAGGTCCTGGCTGAGGGCGCACCGGGCCTGAAAAAGGTAACCATGTCGTACTGGAACCCTGGCATCAACCCCTTCAAGACTCTGCCCAAGGACGCACCGGCACGGGGCAAGGACCAAAACCGTACACCAGGCGGCCCATATAACGACCGTGGAAACATGGGCGGCGGCAACTTTGGCGGCGGCTTCCGAGGACGCGGTGGGTATAACCGCGGCAACATGAACCAGGGGGGCAACTTCAACCGCAACTTCAACAACAATAATAACAACATGGGATTCAATAACAACATGGGCGGTGGCGGCTTCAATGGAAACATGGGTGGCGGTGGCGGCAACTTTGGCTTCAACAACCGCGGCGGCATGATGGGCGGCGGTATGCGCGGTGGTCCCGGCGGCATGCGAGGCGGTCGTGGAGGTGGCATGATGGGCATGAACCCCATGGGCGGGATGCAAATGGGAATGCCCGGCAACATGAACATGGGAATGATGGGTCCCAATGGAATGCCTGGTAAGCCGACATGTTCTATCCCCATTGCCCCTGGCGGTCTCGGTCTCGAGTTCAGCACAACTAACAACATGATAGGTTTCCAAGGCATGCCCCCCAACTTCAACCCCGGATTCGGATTCAACCAAAACCAAAACCAAGGCGGCGGCGGTGGTGGTGGAGGTGGCGACTGGGGCAACCCTCACGGCGCCAAGCGACCACGACCAGAGTAGGATGCTGGCAGTCGCTTTGCCCCGGCGTGGAAATGGATGCACAACCGCCCATGACCACGGTTTCTTCCATCAAGGACACGAGGGCCAGTAATGCAGACCCGGGATCGACCTGAGCTGCGTCGAAATTTTGAACGCGATACTTGACGAGAGTGGACTTAAATCAGGAACGTTTTACATTGTGTATTGTCAGAAATGGAGATGGGGGAATAGGGTGGTTGTCGGAATCGGGATTTCTCCAGTGTATCATAGAATCAGGCATGTAAGGCTAGGATCTGGCGTAAACAGAGCGTTCGTGAAATTCATTTCTGGTGTATGGTGTGGTGTTAGTCGTTTTGTGAGAATTGGTTGCATGTTCTTATGCATGTGAGATGCTGGTCGTGTGAGGATCTCACTCGAAATTTAACTCACTCTATATAGTCTACATGAAACTCTTCGTACGGCGAGGACAACATTAATCAACTCAATTGGGCTAAATGGAGATTTATTTGCACTCTAAGCTGGTCGCAATATATCGAATCATGGTTGATCTTGCTGTGTATGGTGGTCTATTTTTGCTGGCATGATCCGTCCGCCCACCCCGGGCTTTTTGTAGCGGCGCGGCCCCACTGCAAGCTCCGATCCGATCCCACATCGGGCCATCATACGAGCTTCGTCTCTTGCAGCTCCGACTTCAACTTCCACAACTCCACCCTCACCACCTGCCAGTCGCCAATTACCCGTCAATCCACCCCGAACTGCGACTCGCCATGGAGGCTGCTATTCCACGCATTCGTGCGGTGGCCGCCGCCGGACAGACCCAGCTTCTGCGGTCTGCGGTCTGCGCAACCTGCGCTTCATCTTCCTCCTCCTCGTCCCGCCGCCACTTCTCCGTCTTCAACCGGCCGCAGCCCAACTATCCTGGCCATGTTCCATTGACCAAGATTGAACGAGCTGGCCTGGCTGTCGGGGCCAGTGTCATGTCCTTCTTCGACCCCTACCGCCATGGTACGACACCTCCCCCGCTATCATCGTTTCCTTGCTGGCAATGGGCTCCCCGGGACTGACACTTCATTGCTAGACCTCATCGCCGCCACGGGCGAGGCGACCGCAACTCCCTACTTCATCTACCGCCTCCGCGACGCCATGCTGGCGGATCCGACCGGCCGCCGCATCCTCCGCCAGCGCCCGCTCATCTCCTCCAAAACACTCTCCCTCCCGGCTCTCCGCAACCTCCCCGCCAACAGCGTGGGCCGAGCCTACGTCGGCTGGCTCGACCGCGAAGGCGTCTCTCCCGACACACGATCTCGGGTGCGCTACATCGACGACGAGGAGTGTGCCTACGTCATGCAGCGCTACCGCGAGTGCCACGACTTCTACCACGCCCTCACCGGCCTGCCCATCGTCCGCGAGGGCGAGGTCGCCCTCAAGGCGTTCGAGTTTGCCAACACCCTGCTGCCCATGACGGGCCTGAGCATCTTCGCCGCGGCCACAATGAAGCGCGGCGAGCGCCAGCGCTTTGCGTCCATCTACCTGCCATGGGCTATCCGGAACGGCGCCCGCGGGAAGGACGTAATCAACGTGTTCTGGGAGGAGCGGCTGGAGGATGACGTCGACGAGCTGAGGGCCGAGCTGGGCATCGAGCGGCCACCGGATATGAGGGACATCCGGAAGAGGGAGCGGGAGCAGAAGAAGCGGCTGCAGGAGCTGAAGGAGCGAGGCTTTTGATACCCCGACATACGGCCTCGTTACAATTCACCTCTTGATCGCGATGCCGCATAGGCTCATGTAATATTACACCACCGGTTTGTACTTAGTCCAATGTAAGATGGGAAAACCAAAAGTATGGACACTCAATCAAAATCAAAGCGACGTTTTGTTTCGTCAATCTCTTCAAGTCCCCTAGGCGCAAAGGAAGGTCCTGCCTACCTCACGACCCCGTGTTGCATCCCCGTGTCGTCTCGCTCTGCCTTGTCCTATGTATACTGGGTGGTATCGTAGCAACGTCACACAGAAAACCAATTTTTCCCCATCCTAGCCTTAGAAATCGAGCAGGTCGTCATCATCGTCCCAGGCCTTGCGACGGCTCACCACAATCTTGTCCTGCTCCTTGTTCTCCGACATGGCGTTGAGGAGGTCCTTGAGCTGGTCTTCGGTGACCTTCTGGCGCAGCTGGCCCGACTGCGCAAGCATGATGAGGCGGTCCTCGACGTCGTTGGCGCGCTCCTCCTTGACCAGGCGGATGCGGCCCAGGCGGTCGGCGGCTTCAGGGTGCAGGATCTGGTTGAGGACGTGCTGCCGGGCGTCGCTTTGCTGTCTAAGGGATCATGCACGTTAGCTTAACTGGCGACAGTTCGCGGCTGTAGCTGCTCGAAAGTAGCTGCTTGGGAGTGAGGCTCGGGCT
>JAANBB010000351.1:0-43236 GCA_014621425.1 Cylindrodendrum hubeiense
AATCCGCCGGTCGAGGGGGAATACCGGTGCAGTAGCCAAAAGACAAACAAGGATTGATATCCAAGGGCGGGCTGGGGTGCTTGAATGCCGATGGCGACGGCAAGGTGACAGCGGAGTTTTAAATCAGGTCCAGCACCCACCATCCCCACGCGCGGCGAGCCAAATCTGATCGTCGTCACTATGAGTCGCGTGTGGCTTGTCGCTTATTCCCCATGTGTTGCGCAATGGAGTCAGAAGACGGCCCAGCGCAAGCCCAGAAACCCACTCCCTTAAAGGCCGCAGTTGTCCCAGACTAACAAGCCCGCCAGCGCGCGAACCTGTGAATATGCACGGTTGGCAATAATAAGACACCGATCGACGGTCGCTCGACGGTCGGGAAGAGTCGGGGGGCGGTGCACCCTCTGCGCTTCGCGAAACCAGCCGGATGACTAACTTGAGCGATAGTCTGTGAGTCAACAGGCAATGTGCAAGGAATAATCTGAAGCTGAGAGCGATTAATTAAGCCGTGGCTGCTCGCTTCCGAGTCAACTGACTTGCAAAACTGTGATCGGGATAACAAGATGAGTGAGAAAGTCAGAGCGGCGGCGCTAGGCTGTTATCGTGCAGTTCGCAATGACGTGGGATGACACCCGGGTTTCGGAACAAGAATTCTGCCGTTGTCTGCCAGTTGAATGATAATGATGATTCTTGTAATGATCCTTAGAATGATTATTAGAGAATGTTGTGTCATATTCGCCCCCGCTACGCCATCTATTTATTCGATTCGAGTTGCAGCGGCTACAGGAAAGGTCACGAGTTGGCATCAATGTTGTGCGTTGTGTGATCCAAGGCAGGGATACCTTCACCTGCGGCGGCGCAGCTTCTTCCAACAGGGCCCAGTAGCATTGATGCTGGCCACGGCAGTCCCTCTTTTATTTCATTTTTCGTAATTCTCGCTTTGATTGCCGTTGATTGATATATTCCAGAAGCATCTGCCGGGATGTCAAACGTTTCCGACCCCGAATTCAACCGTTGCTCTCGAGTCCGAGACTCAGCTGACGCATGCTCCGCTATAGTCGCCTCGTCTATTTGGCCCAAAACGTCAATGGAACTACGACGGCGCGACGCATCCTTCTACAAAGGTGGTCTCCTGGGCTGAATGGGTTCGGGGGCGCTTCCCCCTAAAATTCCTGCAGACTCCAAGGTACAAAGTACTCCCGTTTTTCTCCAGCGACCTCCACTGCTGCTCGGTTCATCGTTTAGCGGGGAGGGCACTGGATTATTTCCATCTCCCCGGAAATCGCCCACTTTGATCCCGTCCAGCCAATGGCAGGCTGTTCTTTTCGGATGATGCCTTCCCCACGCAAATTTTCTATGGCCAGCCGTGGTGACTCGCCCCGACGCCGGCCTTTCGGTGAAGCTATCCACAACGAAAAGTGCAACCCCGTTTCTCCCAAGTCGCAAAGTCCGCGCGTGGCCTCTCCTCTTCCGAATTGATCGCTTTGTCATGGTCCACGCCGTGCTCTCTCAATAAATCTCCATCATGACTACACTTGTACGTTTTCCCGCCGGCAATTGATCCTCTCAAGTATCCCTGACTCACATGCGAATCCCCAACAGCGGAGAGCCATGGCTCTCAACGCCATCGCCATCCCTAGGCTACACGCTCAAGGACTCCTCACCCGCTCGCGATCTTTTCCCGTTGCCGTCTCTCAGTTCCGTGCCTACACTTCGACTCGCCCGCGGAGGCAACACGCCTTCCACTCGCAGCTCGAGAGTGCCCCGAATGCCTTCGACTTCGTCTCCTCCCCGAAGCCCGACGCCCCGGTAAACCCCCAGACCCTCACCGAGAAGATCGTCCAGCGATACTCGGTCGGATTGGCCCCCGACAAGAAGGTCAAGACCGGTGACTATGTCACACTGGCGCCTCACCACTGCATGAGGTAGAGCTTCATTCCCCAGAATACGTTATAGTCAACTAATTGTTTTCAGCCATGACAATTCATGGCCCGTCGCCCTCAAGTTCATGTCCATTGGCGCCACCAAAATCCATGACAACCGCCAGGTCGTCTTCTGCCTCGACCATGACGTGCAGTCCCGGTCTGAATCCAACTTGAGGAAGTACGCCCAGATCGAGGAGTTTGCTGGCAAGCACGGTGTCGACTTCTACCCTGCTGGACGTGGTATTGGCCACCAGATCATGGTTGAAGAGGGCTATGCTTGGCCCGGCACTGTCACCGTCGCCTCTGACAGCCACTCCAACCATTATGGTGGAGTGGGATGCTTGGGAACCGCCATTGTGCGAACTGACGCTGCCAGCATCTGGGCCACCGGCCGTACCTGGTGGCAGATCCCTCCCATCGCCAAGGTCACTTTCACTGGTGTCCTTCCCGTTGGAGTCACGGGGAAAGATGTCATCGTGGCCCTCTGCGGTCTTTTTAACCAGGACGACGTTCTCAACCACGCCATCGAGTTCAACGGCTCCGAACAGACCATGGGAAGCATCCCCATCGATGACCGCATGACCATTAGCAACATGACGACTGAATGGGGAGCATTGAGTGGGGTTTTTCCTATCGATGCTATGCTGATCTCATGGCTCCGCGCGAAAGCGACTACCCAGGCTATGGAGAACCCCGACGGCGCTTCCGCCAGCCGCCTCAACCACAAGCGCGTAGATGATCTTTTGGAGAATCAACTCGCCGCCGACCCTGGTGCCGCCTATGCCAAGGAGCTCTACCTCAACCTCTCAACCCTGTCCCCTTTTGTTTCTGGTCCCAACTCCGTCAAAGTCGCTACCCCTCTAAAGGACCTCGAAGCCCAGAACATCGCCATCGACAAGGCGTATCTTGTTTCCTGCACAAACAGCCGCGCTTCAGATATAGCTAATGCCGCTCGCGTCTTCCGTCAGGCTATCAAAGAGGGTAAGCCCGCCAAGGTTGCTCCCGGTGTCAACTTCTACATCGCTGCCGCTTCGAGTCTCGAACAGCAGCTTGCTGAGGAGGCTGGTGACTGGCAGGTCCTGATTGACGCCGGTGCTAAGCCGCTTGTATCTGGATGCGGTCCCTGTATTGGCCTTGGTACAGGTCTTCTTGAGGATAATGAGGTTGGTATTAGTGCTTCGAATCGCAACTTCAAAGGGCGGATGGGATCTCCTAGTTCATTGGCTTATCTTGCGAGCCCCGAGGTCGTTGCTGCCAGCGCCATACAGGGCAATATTGCCGGTCCTAACTGGTATCAGAAGCCTGAGGGTGTCGAAAAGGTCATCATCGGCGAGGGCAGCGGTGATCACGTCGCCGATAAGGCGCTGTCCATCGAGGATGCTCTAGACAAGATCATTGCTGAGGCTGAGAGCATGATTGCTGTTGCGGAGCAGGGCGGAGCTGGCGAGCAGGCCGATACCGCTGCCGCACCCGCCGGCGAGGAGACCCTCACGGACATCCTCCCTGGCTTCCCTGAGAAGATTGAGGGCGAGATTGTTTTCTGTGATGCTGACAATCTTAATACTGATGGTATTTACCCCGGAAAGTATACCTACCAGGACAACATCTCACGAGAGACCATGGCCGAGGTGTGCATGGAAAACTACGACACCGAGTTCCGCAACATCGCCCGCGCCGGCGACATCCTCGTCGCTGGCTTTAACTTTGGCTGCGGATCATCCCGAGAGCAGGTTTGTTCCTCGTTTCCTGCAAATGTATCAGGGTGATCACTAATTCTTCTAGGCCGCCACCGCCATCCTGGCCAAGCAAATCCCCCTCGTCGTTTCTGGCAGCTTCGGCAACATCTTTAGCCGCAACAGCATCAACAACGCCCTCATGGGCGTTGAGTTGCCCCGCCTCATCGAGCGCCTCCGTGAAACCTACAAGGACGAGGCCGTCAAATCCCTCACCCGCCGCACCGGCTGGAAGCTCGTATGGGACATCCGCCGTAGTAAGGTTGTCGTGACCGAGAAAGACGGCAAGACCTGGGAGCAGAAGGTCGGCGAGCTGCCCTCCAACGTCCAGGAGATCATCGCCCGCGGCGGTCTCGAGAAGTGGGTCAAGGCCGAGATTGAGAAGTAGTGTTGGTTGCTATTTTGTTGGATATCATTCGGGCGTTGGCTTTCTTTGTGCTCATGAAGGTAGCCGGAACTAAAAACTGTTGTTTAGAATCTTGGAAACCTGAGATTTGTGTGTGCATATCACGCCTAGGAAGGCGAACCGGACGGGGGTTTATTTGTGATGTGGTTTAGATTTCGTTGAATGTTCGTTATTCTAAAAACATGGAACCTATGTCTGGATCAGACTTGTCACCCCCTGAGTCGTCCTCTTTCTCGGCCTCGGCCGTCTTCTCCACCGGCACCAGTGACGTCCGCTTCTTCTTCCGCACGACGCGCCGGTGCGTGGCGCTCTTGTGGTGCTTCTCCCATGCCTCTTCCGTCATCAGCACCGTGTGGCAGACCTCGCACATGCGCTTGCACGGCGTGGCCTTTGGCGGCGGGTTGGACACCTGGGTGAGGACCTCGTGGGCCAAGGGTGATAGGTCTGCGGGCGGAGCGCGGGCCTCACCTTGGAGGAACTGAGTGGCCAACTTGACTGCAGGCTCGACGACGTTGTCCTTGTAGCGCGTGACGTCGGTGCTGTCAAGGAGGTAGAGGCTGTTGATGGCATCGGGGCCAACGTCGCGGAGGCGTGGGATCTGCTTGAGCCTGATCCAACGGGTCTGGTAAACGGCATATCGCCGCGTTGCCGTCTTCATCTCCTCAAGGGCTGCCGTCTTTAAGCAGTCCGTCTCGGCGTCTTCTCTGCCTTCGTCTACGGCCGTCATATACGACTCAAACTGTTTATATCCAATCGATTGCCATATCCCCTTGGTCATGTCCAAGATCTGGCCCGCCGCATCTCGCTGGCGCTTGAATTCAAAGAGCTCTCGAACCTCTGGCAGCAGCCCACCGTCAACCATCTTATCCACGCGGTTGTCGAGGCGCGTGCGTAAGACCTCACGCTCCGAGTACACCCAGAACAGCAGGTTCTCCCACGGCTGTTGATCTGTAGGATCCTGCTGCGCAGCTTCTTTGCGCGCTTGTTGCTCTGCGTAGTAGTCGGAGGCGCGCTTGCCGGTGCGCAGGTAGATCTCGAGGGAGCGCTGGATTTTGCGACGGTCGTTGGGGTGCCAGCGGTTGGCCATGACGGGGTCGACTTTTCGAAGCTCGTGTAGCATTACTTCCCCCGACTCTCGCAGGATGGGGAATGACGCCGAGGTGTCCATCTCCAGATCGTCCAGGATGACCTCTTTGAAGAGGAGCGGGTCGACATAGTATTGGGAACCTCCCACGAGGATGGGTAGACGGCCTCGGCTGCGAATCTCTCGTATTACTCGGTTGGCCTCTCGTTTGAAGTCGTCGACGTCCCAAGGCGTTTCGTCGAGGGAAATGTGGCCGAGTAGGTGGTGGGGGACTCCGCACTGCTCGGCGGGGGTGATTTTGTTGGTGATGATGGGCAACCCGTTGTAGAGCTGCATCGCATCGGCATTGATGACCTCGCCATTGAGGCGGGTGGCCAGCTCAACAGCTAGCTATTCGCATCGTCAGAACGGTAGAACGGTAGAGCGGCCATGGGGCAGGCCATAGTTAGTGGGCGTACCTCGGATTTGCCAGTGCCCGTGGAGCCTAAGACAACCACGAGGGGTTCAGCGGGAGGTTTTCGAGCAGAGGTCATTGTGGAAACATTGCGCCCGAGAATCGATCTCAGGCGACTGAACATTAAGGTCCACAGTCCATCAACAGCGCATGAGTCCCGCGTTTCGCATCGTGGTCTGTCGGGCGTTCTTAAGGTTGTGGTGGACCAAAAGTATGAGGTTATCCCAGCAGCAGCTAATGACTGGGGTCAGCTTTGGCTGGCTCTGGAATTTTTTTTATTACGTACTGACGTAATCTTCCGCAAAGCAGATGAACCTCCACAGGAGCCCTTCGTGCCGACTTCTAAGCAATCATCGACATTTGAAGATTCAGCCTCATTCACAAGATTCTTATGCTCGAAAATTTTCCAAGTATTTTCAAGTTCGTAAACGGCAATACTAATGTGGTTTCATGATCCCCGAGATTTACAACGCGCTTCCGATGCAAACGCAAGCCAGAGTTGCGAGAAGCAAGAATCGCTTCATCTACATGAAGCTCGATGCCATGGCCAAATGCGATTTGGTCAGGGTACTTGACGCCATATCGATAGCGCTACCTGAAACACTAGAGTCGAAGCCGTTGGAGAGCTTCGGTTCTACACCAGATTGTTCCCTAGCGCTTTAAGCTTGCTGCACGACGGACAGGGAGGCGAGCCGGGGGGGAAATACCAGGGTCTGTCCATACCAGCTGGTGTATTACGTAGAAGAGGGCAGAGTGGCGGGATCATAGGGGCAGCCTATTTTCTTTTTGCACTCCACCTCCCCCGGATTCCTGGACAAATTACAATAGGCTCGCTTGGCAAGTCATTCACAAAATGCCAGGTGGCCATGCCAGAGTCGAGGCCAGGTCCTACACGACATGGGTTCTTGCGCCTCGTATTCAGAACGCAACTGAGGTTTTGGTCATACCAAACAACTCGGTTTGCATCCTCCTTTCCGCAATCCGCTTTACCGCAAAACCACCAAGTGCAATTAAGAGCCAAATGGAGTATCTCGGTGCGTCTCTAATGCTTGCATGGAATGGTTCGATCTTCATTTACAGGCCACAGCGAATGTCCTAGCCGTATCAGCGTGCAACATAGCAATATCGGCATATGTTCTTCCAAATAAAACGTTCATATAATACAGAAATAAACTCTGCAACTCCAGTGAACTCTGGCTACAGCAATACTAGCCATATGTCCAATCATTCTCAGTAGAAGGAAATATGATTCAATTTTATCAAGGCAAGAATTTCTCTCCCTAGGGTGAGTTTAGTTGTAGAACCACATAAAGTGTAATTAACTGTTGCTCCAGGAGTATCTTCGTCTTACTATAATTTAATTATAGTCCATCATAAACGATTCAATTTTAATTATTTTATGAGAAAAAAGTTGCCCATAACCTCATCACATTTCTATAGTTGAATGTCTCCTAATGAAAGTAGTTGTAGTGGAAGGGGAATTGCAAAGTTGAAGTCAGGCAGGCTGGCGGGATGCGAGTCATCATGAAGTGGATATAAAGTTCTTTTCGCAGTTAGCTTTTATGGGTTAGAAAGTAAGTGGGATTAATATTATTGAGACATGGGGAAATATTCCTAGTGCTGAATTTATTCTATCAAGTAATATACTTGCAAAAGGAGATACTGGTTACATCAACGACAAGAGATGCAGGCTCGCGATGAGTGTCGCCACGACATAATTTCCCAAAGTAGCATGATTTCTACACCAGCATGTGGGCTTTAACCGGATGCCAGCGTGTTTTCAATACAGCATTTGTGATGAACATTATACCACGACAATGTAAGAAACAGCCCAGCATCACTTTGCGAACAGCAGCTGTCAAAACCTGACTGACATAAGACGTTCTCTGGGATGCGTGCCACCCGGGTTTAGCTGGAGGCCACATTCCACCCATTCCGTAAGCGGCGGAGCTTGTTAAGGATCACGTGTCCCGTCCGGTTTCCAATTTTGTTCAGGTGGCTCCGCTTCCAATACCCTTCAGTGCCCTTCAGTGCCCTTCCCCGCTAAAGGACAACCCGAGAGCGGCAGAGGTCGCTGGAGAACATTGGGGAGTGCTGGAGAGCGCGAGTAGACAATTTTTCCAGAGGGTTAATAGGGCAGTATCATGTTGCTGTCGGGACAGATCAGCCTTCCGTAAAGAAATGCTAAATTTTAAAGATTCGAACTGCATAGAACAAATACCCCGGCCGGTAATTAGTGCCCCTGAGGCGGAAGGCTGGCCCGAGTGGGAAGGTCACGTGTCAAGATTGCGGCCTCGTTAGCACGGAAGAAGACAGATGTTCGTTCGCCCCCAAAACACCCTTTAATAACCCCCAGACCCCTTCGATCTGTACCTGAGCTGTACAAGCTCGGCTTCCTCTCCTCTTTCTTTCTTCCCTCCTTGGATGAATTAGTCCAATTCTTTCTTTCCCCCCTTCCCCACCGTCACCATGAGTTCCCGTAAGTCGTCCCCCGTCGCGTCCCCTTTTGCGCAAAGCTGTCGGAGCAAGCTCGCATGAGCTTGCCAGGTGGCCGCTCGCGCGACCACCGACACGACACGGCGCGCGCAATTGGTGCCCCCATCGCGATATCGCGCCCGGCGACGTCAAAGCTAACACGTATGCGCCACAGTCCGATTCCTCGACCTGGTCAAGCCGTTCGTGCCGTTCCTCCCTGAGGTTCAGCAGCCGGAGACCAAGATCCCCTTCAACCAGAAGTTGATGTGGACTGCCCTGACCCTCCTCATCTTCCTGGTCATGAGCCAGATGCCCCTTTACGGTATTGTCTCGTCCGACAACTCGGATCCTCTATACTGGCTGCGAATGGTGATTGCGAGCAACCGTGGAACCCTGATGGAGTTGGGTATCACCCCCATCATCTCCTCAGGCATGGTCTTCCAGCTCCTCGCTGGCACCCACATGATCGATGTCAACCTTGACCTCAAGTCCGACCGCGAGCTGTACCAGACCGCCCAGAAGCTCCTCGCTTTCATCCTGTCCGCCGGCACTGCCACCGTCTACGTCTTCAGCGGTCTTTACGGTCCTCCCTCCGACCTCGGTGCCGGTATCGTCTTCCTCCTGATCCTCCAGCTGGTCATTGCTGGCATGATTGTCATCCTCCTCGACGAGCTCCTCCAGAAGGGCTACGGTCTTGGCAGCGGTATCTCTCTGTTCATTGCCACCAATATCTGCGAGTCCATCATGTGGAAGGCCTTCTCCCCTACCACCATCAACACTGGCCGTGGCCCCGAGTTTGAGGGTGCCGTCATCGCTCTCTTCCACCTGCTCATGACCTGGCCCAACAAGCAGCGTGCTCTCCAGGAGGCTTTCTACCGCCAGAACCTCCCCAACATCATGAACCTCCTGGCCACCATTGCCGTCTTCGCTGCCGTCATCTACCTCCAGGGTTTCCGTGTCGAGATCCCCGTCAAGTCTTCCCGCCAGCGTGGTGCCCGCGGTTCTTACCCCGTCCGCCTCTTCTACACCTCCAACATGCCCATCATGCTGCAGTCCGCTCTTTCCTCCAACGTCTTCCTCATCTCCCAGATGCTCTACTCGCGCTTCTCTGAGAACCTCCTCGTCCGTCTTTTCGGTGTCTGGGAGGCCAAGGATGGTTCCTCGCAGCTCCACGCCGCCTCCGGTCTTGTCTACTACATGTCTCCTCCCCTGAACCTGAAGGAGGCACTCCTCGACCCTATCCACATGGCCGCCTACATTGTCTACATGCTCGGTGCCTGCGCTCTCTTCTCCAAGACCTGGATTGAGGTTTCTGGTTCCAGCCCTCGCGATGTTGCCAAGCAGCTCAAGGACCAGGGTCTCGTCATGGCTGGTCACCGCGACCAGAGCATGTACAAGGAGCTCAAGCGCATCATTCCCACTGCCGCTGCCTTTGGCGGTGCCTGCATTGGTGCCCTCTCCGTCACCAGCGATCTTCTCGGTGCCCTCGGCTCCGGCACCGGTACTCTCCTTGCTGTCACGTAAGTTTCATATCCTCATCCTGAATTCCATACAACAGTTGCTAACCACCCACAGTATCATCTACGGTTACTTCGAAATCGCCGCCAAGGAGGGTGATATGTCCGGCATGAAGGGCATGATTATGGGCTAACCGTTGACGGTTACAAAACCAATGAAGAAGCCACGCCTAATTAGCGTTGGTCATTGGGGTCCGGATCGAGACGGGCCAATGTGTATCAACAGAAACCAGAAAGAAGACGAAGAGAGAAAATAGTCATACAAGGTTTTCTTTTTCCTGCAACCAAAACAAATTAAGGGGAGTCGGGATAGTGAAGTCAATTTAGGTTGGAAAGGGGCATTTGGGCGGCGATCTAGGGCTGTCAAGATTATCAACCAAGTACCGTGTCGAGCTGTCTTCGTGGGTTACCTATAGTTTGGGGAGCAGGAGTTGCCATAACGTGAAAGCCTTGTTGAGAGGGCGGTTGTGGGATAGCTCTATTGTACCTACAGGACATATGAATGACAGAATTTAATGCCATCTTGGTATGAAGTGTCCAATCACAGTGAGAAAAATGTGTCTTCTTGATGGTATCCTCTGCCACCCCTCTCTTTTCATTATCACAGTCAACGAGAACATAGCAAACTTCTCTGGCAACACCTTTCTATTGTTGCACTCTGTTTCTAGGGACATGATATCTCCTCCCGTAATACTGAGATGAGGATCGCGAGCATGGTACATGTTAAGGGGTTTTAGTACATGGTTCTTTATATATATCTGCTACTAATCTAGGTATATATACTTGATCTAGACTCTTATAAGTGTACGTGTGTGGGGTCACACCGGGGCAGTAATTACTTCAAGAACTTGGGAGTTGTCACAAAACAAGACGTCTGGGGTTTGAATGGGTGTGGGCCGCTCAACAGCAATTGACTGACGACGAATTAGACAAGTCATTTCTCTCAACCAAGCATGTGATGAGAGCCTTGATGTGACATTGAGATGAAAAAGATAAGATGGGATGTAATAGTGTAGGGTAGCGCAAGTCAGGGTCGGTAGGGTCGGCGATTGACTTGGTTGGTCGGGTGTGCAGCTGACATGCACTTGAGGCTGACCGATGGCCTTATTGAAAGCCCTTGTCTCGGCGATGCAAATCGGGGAACAAGAGAAGAGGGGCAGAGTGTGGGAGTCATTCACGCCGGTGTGGTGGTGATGTGATGTGGTTCGACGCAATCAAGACGGTGAGTGACGAGGCCAACGCGGGGTTGAGCTCTGGAGTGGATTGACTATTGTCATTAGTTTCTCTAATACACGTCCGCACACGCGGTTGCCTACTCGTGTAATTTGCGGCGGATACCAGAGCCGTCTCTATCCCCATTTGTTTGGGGATCGAGATTCCCGGGCCTAGATCTACGGCGCGGCATATTTGGGTGGTGTGTTGCTCTAGTTTCTAGCCCGACATAGACAACCTGGGAATGTGGGTACTGGGGTTGTGCCAGGTAACCCATCGGCGACCTATATGACTCAATCGCATGCCTCAGAAATGATCCGATTGAGTGTTGCTATCTCTTTAAATTGGACGATGACTCCCACTAACAAAATTGTGCTGGTTCGCGTGCCCCTCCAAGATAGGCATCCCGATGCCGAATCCGGTTGGCCGGCCCTTGATCTCGGGGAACCTTTGTAGGCCAATGGGTCTCGCAGAGGCAGGTCTGGGAAGTTAGCCGCAAGCAAACCGACCATCCGAGTCCCTCGTATTAATCACCAGCCGTGTCTCGCCATCGGTAGTCCGCCGCAACCCATGCCAATTATCATGACCTTGCAGCAGCAGTCGTCGGAAGAGGGGCAGGAAACAAGGACCCTGGACGCCAGGCGCGGGCACGAGGCCAACGAGACGAGACATATTAGCACAGCCGTTGGTTTCCTGCACCAGACGCCGGGGCGCCAATTGGCCGGCTGCATAGCTCGGCGTAGCGTGCTGCTGCACAGCACGCTGCAGCAAGCACCTAGATTCTTACGCGGCGCCGCGGGAGCCAGGTGCCACGCCGCGAGCTTGGGCCGCCGTCGCTGCAACCTCCATCTACTAGATTCCACGCGATGGCGCAATTGGTTTAAGGCGACGGGTGAGGCCCGGATGGACCGGTGTGAAAGAGAAAGGCGGGGGCTCATTAGGTCGGGCCATGGCTTGCGGGAGGCGGCATTGTTGCGGGGCAGAGCAGTTGCAGAATTATGCGCTGGGAACAGACGGGGCTCTGTGAATACATCTATCGCTGGCCGTTTATGCCCGGTTGTGTAAGATTGGTTAGCATGTGGGAATCTGCTGATGCTGTGGCTTTGGTGTGTTGTATCCCGCGTTTTGTTCTCGCAACTCGGACTCACTGCTTCCAGGTCACCATCCCACTTGTTCAAGCATATGAGTTTCCTTTAACCTAGGGTACCAGTCCTGCGATCCCATATGCCCCACTCAGTGCATCCTCAACCATTGTCCAACTCCCTCGCTAATTGAGCCCTTGAATAGCCGAGCTTCGTATCTGGGCTGACGAAGCATTAGAGCCTCCGGCAAGGTTAGCGCTTAAGTGGTTGACGATTGATTCCTTGCCGAGAGTAGCGCAGTATCCAGTTGGTGGTTACTGGGGGGTAGGCTGTTCGATAGTTGGTAGAACATCCGGTGGCAAGCTGGCAACACCCATTGTTACAAGTCGTGCCTCCAAGTCCACCGGCGTCCCTTCGTGCGCTTCCACAACATACTGCATCTTGGTCAAATGCAGGTAGACTGTATAGTTGCCCAGTCCATAAATTGAGTCCAGAGCCGTTTGCAAGGTTGTCTCATTCTGTATGCGGTCTTGGGGGATTCGATGAGTGAATATGAGACTGGTGTTGATCTCGACGCCAGCTGGATTTCGTCGTACATTCGCTGGTTCAGCCATTGTGTGATATTCTCGAAATTGTGATATAGAAAACGAAGAGAGGTCGTTGAAGTAGCTTTTACTAAAGTTCTCTTGTTGTTGGGACGAGTTGTTCTGTTTGGTAGTTGGCTACACGGAACGTACCTTTCGAAGCATTTATAGACTAGACTGCTACTTGAGGAGACCGAATCATTGGGCGGCAAGACTGTAGTACAAGCAAATAATCACCAGCTCTCGTCGTGATTCGGAGGCTGCTTTACTCTTACTCAAATCGATAGCCGGGGAGCTTGAATCAACCGCATGATGAACAGCTAGCCACCAGTCTAAGATGTGACGTGGGGACAGCCTTTGTCCTGCACGTACTTTTATTTGAATCACTGGTCGGGAAGTGCTCAGTATAGAGTAAGCGGTTTGGACCAACACTCTATCATTTTCACTGTTGAGGTGGTAGACGACTCGAATCACGACCGACGCGGACCTTGTAGAGGTGTAAATAAAAATAATAAGCCCAACATGGAGTTGAATTCTTAATTGCGATCCTCCACGTACACGCACACTCGCACTATGACCCGCGTGAATAACTGGCATAGTCCTGTCTGACGTTCCATTACTCATAGGGTCGGAGAGGATAAGCACTCGAAAAGACATAGCTTTATTACGACCAGTACATTAGGACGAGGCCAGCTGGCCCGGGCTTTGCAATGGCAATTCGGGATTGGGAGAAGCCCTGCCGGGAGTGAATTGAGTGCATTGGGTGGAACTGTCGGGGTAAACTTGGACGCATGAATGACCGGGGCCCCGGGAGTTGTAGAATCATGGGATAGCCCGAGTAGGTGGACAAATGTTTCTATGGGCTCTTACGGGTGTTGCCTGGAAGCGACATAGCCGCCGTACAGGTAGTCGCAAGGGTCCATTGGAGAGAAGGGGCAAGGGCAGGCAAGGTCCGGGACAAGGTGAGATCGCCATGAGTCCCTGGTAGTAAGATAAGAGAGTGCGTACATGCATGGCAGAAAAGTGCGGAAGAAACCTTCGAACAAGGTGCCCGTGAGTCCGGCGGTGAGCTGGAGTCATAGTTTCGGGGAGTGGAGACGAGACCCATGTTCGAATCGAATCGATCCAGGGCAGTATTATGTATCGTAAGTACACTGGTTGCAATTGCCCACCAGAGGCAGCGGGGAAAGACACAGATGCCAGATAAGAGACGAGAAGTGAGGACAAGGGGAACGCAGCTATTGCATGGGTGGACTCCATTCCGTGTGGGGCAGAGGGGGAGGGAATGCTGTGGAGATGTTGCACCTTGTGACCTTTGAGCCGGTGAAGATTGTCATACGTACCTGGCGATGAGGCCAGACGCAACACAGTATGAGCGAATCCAGGGACCAAAAGAGCAATATGGGGCAGCGAGACACTGAGCTGGGTTGGGGCCGGACATGACAGGTAACGGCGTGAAAAACAAGACACGGCGAGACAAGATAGGCAAAACAGGGTCAAACAAGCCAAGCCAGGCCAATTGGGAGCCAACGCTGACATGGGCGGCTCAAGTGGATATGCGAAGTGAGACGGTCGAGATCGATTGTCTTAACGCACCGCCAGGTAGGAATGGAACCCGTGGAACAGCGGTTGGGATGGGTTTTGCTCCGAGTCCTCGAGGGCGCTAGAGGCAATGTTACACTAAACCAGGGGACAGCAAGGTGGGTGCAAGGAGCAGAAATCCCCACTTGGGTGAAATACTGTACTCGTAACGTCTCACTCAGTCGGACATTTTTTTTTCTCCCAGGTACAAATTACTTGCTTTATTAATCGCCTTGTGCAACGTACACGTGGAGGGATTTCCTTCATGCTGAATCGGAAAGCCGGGTAAGCTTTGCAGAGTGAGAGTTGTGGAACAACTGTGTGAGAAAACAAGGCAAAGGACGAACGCGCACGCAGTTGGATTCGGGGTTTCTTCATTACCATGGATGATGTCAGGTCCAGCAAACTATAGTACCCAAACAACGCACGGCCCGAGTCTTCGTAGAGAAGTCATCCACACCTCGGCCCGTGCTTCAGCAACATGAGGAGCTCCTCGTCTTGTCAAGTCTCGTCTTGGCCGCCTGAAGCTGGCCTGACCTGCCATGCCGCGTCTCCACTCGTCTGCGTTGCTAAACCCTGCACCACACCGCGTTCGTCTGGCCCAGCGCAGCCTCTCAGCGTGCATCGTGGGGTTCGGTGGAGCGTCTACGTCGGGTCTGGTGATGGCTGCGATGCTGCAACGCGCTAAACAAGAAGACTGGGCGCCGAGCTGGGGCTGAGGCTGGAGAGGGCGGTCTTTTCGCCGGTCGAAATTTGATTTGGAACGCGTCGTGGAAGGACTGGAGTCAGGGACCAGCTGGCTGGATGGAATGGTGCATGGACTAGGAGACTACGTCGTGCTACCGAAGTAGTATGGCCTGTAGTATGGCCGTCTGCTAAGAGCTAGGTGAGGTCATGGTCGTCGTGGTTTTGGCCGGAGCCATGGACAGGCAGCTTTGGTTAGACTTCTCGTTGGTAGAGTCCCGGGGCGTTTTGGTGGGACCGGACGGGCCAAATAGCGCCCTGTGACAATAGTACCGTCCTGCCATTTCGGGTGTATGACGCCTCTTCTTCTTGGTTTTGCGCTAGCGGTTACTGTAGTAAGCGGTTGTTTTTGTGCTACGTCGGGCCCAGAAGCCAGTCAGTATTCAAGTACTCTGGATTGAGTGCGATGAAAACGTTGGCATTTGTCGATCTGGAAGGCCGGAGGCCGAGTCTCACAGGCTGAGTCTCACGGCCGATCGGAGGTTCGGAAGGGTGGGGGAGGACCGTGAAGATGTACCTAAGAAAAAGAAAGCACAGTGTTCGCCGCATCGAAGGGTATATCCGGTTTACGGAGACGAACCGAGGCTGACGTGCTCTGTACATCAGTCCAGGAAACATGGTTCATCAAGATCTCATCCCGTCTGTGGCTGGTTGCCCTGGTCGGCCTTACTGCCCGAGTGCGAACCAGCGGTGGGAATTTCCGACTGGCATTCGCCCCGATTCCTGTGTTGAATTCCCACGTTCCTCTTCCTCCCTGTCGCCCTTGGCTGGAGGGCGAGGTTCCTGAGCAGCCAGCCCTGTGTTACCTCATGGCCAGGTTTGCTTCTTCCAGGAACCAAGGGGCGCGCCGTTGTGGTACCTGGATCAACGGCGGAACTAGGGCGAACCACAGAGTCGTTGGGGCCCAGACAGGCGGGTGAGAGGGTGGCCATCTCTGGCACGAGGGCACACGAAACGCGCCAGAAGACGTCGGGGCGACGGGGCTGGGCTGGGATTCCCTTGGGCGCACCCCTCATGCCATCCTCCCTCCGTGCCCATCCCGCTTGTTCTCGACGCGCCTCGCATCTGAAATCTGTTGCATCTGGGATGACGAGGCTTGGTGAAGCTTGGATGACGCCGGTGTGATGACGAAGCCTGGCAAGCTCTTGAGTGGGAGCAGAAGACGGGAATCCTGTTTAGATACCTCGGTACCGTGCTGTAGATGGTGTTCATCAATGAGAGCTTTGTTGCACAAGAGCTCCAACTCATGTCGCCAACCAGGGACTGCAAGACAATGCAGTGCATCGGCGACCTTATCGCACGGCGCGCGACTATGACATAGCGAGCTAGCGCATGGCAGCGCAACGGTCCTGTTCAACGGAGGACGACACCATCCACCACCCACCATCCGGATCCCTTGAACCCTGCAGATGGGCACAACCTACTCGAGAGCGAAGCAAGGCCGTTGGCGAGACGCCCCCCGCAACTGCGCTGCACGCTGCAGCTCGCTGGAGGCGCGCTGCACAACAAGGCAGCCCGGTCGGGACTGATGGGCTGTCTCCGCGGTGAGCACACGCACACGCTCGCACACAGGCACACCTGGGTTGCGTCTAATTGCTTCCCGGCCCAGAGCTACATCCTGGCCAACTGCCGGTATACACACACGCACAGAGACACACAGCCTCCGTGCACCTCTGGGAAAAGTGAAGTTTTTTTCGCCTCGCGTCTCGCCTCACATCTCGCCTCGTCCAACAGCGGCCTCGTTATTGTAATTGGGTTGACCGTAGTCCGGCTGTTATACCTCCCCCTGCTGGCGAAATGCCGGGACAAGATGGGTGTCGATGACGACCCAAGACTCCATCTCGCTGCCACACTCCACTATGACTAACACCAGGATCGGTAGATGATATTAGCAGGTTGGTAGGCAGATAGGCAGGTAGGCACCCAGCAATGAGCAAGGAAGTTGCCGATTGTGCAGAGACACAGAGACACAGACGCCCAGATAGAATGACAGACAGAGACAGACACAAACAGTCGCATACTGTCAACACACCACACAGCCCGCCCCATCACCGCCCAAGCAACCAAGCAATCAAGCAAGCAACCACACATAAAACCAGCGGCGCGGACCCGCTCCAGCTCCAGCAAAAGCTCCTCCATCGTAGTCTGTAGCGGCCCCACCCGGAAGGCTTCCCACTGGGTTCTGTTTCCACCAGTGCACCAGCGTCCCCAGTACGCCAGCGTCCCCCCCAGTGCACCACCACCTCAGGCATTAGAGCAGTTCTAAGCTCCCTGGCTAAGGGCGGCCAAGACGACCGATCCGACCGACCAGGTGCCCGCCTGGTGCCCGCTAGGTTCCCACACGCCGCCAGGTTCGTTCCCACACGCCGCCCACACCCACGCACCCTAGCTCACTCACTACCTGTACCTCACTAGGTAGGTAGGTCGGTAGGTACGAAGTACGAACGCACTACGGACGGGTGCGCTTACCGGTCGGCCTACTTCCTGCAGACTGCAGTACCCTCCAGTACCTCACTACCGCCCGTTGGTTTGCCTTTGGCCTGCACTGTCCTGCCTGGCCTGGCCTGGCTTGGTTTCTTTCTTGCTCGCTCCTCGTCTCGCGCGGCGCATTCTTCGCTCCACCGAGACATCCATCTTTTCTTCCGACATCTTTCTCCTCTCCCCCGAACTAAGATTCGGTTTGCATTCTTTCTCTCTTCATCCTTCTTTTACCTACCCCCCCTCGGCCCCCCGTCTTGCTCTCCTTCTTCTCCCCCACGCCTGGGTCTTGCTTGCTGGGAGGACGGCCGACTGCGAAAACGCACCCGGATACTTCGACGACGAACGACGCCAATCCTGGCGCGGGATTTGGACGACTTGCGAATGAGAGCTGCGGAACACTGAGCCTGGACATCGAGGATCGGCATTGGCGAAAAGCGCCTCAACTCCACGGGTGGTCACGCCACATTGTGCTGAAGCTGCGTCGTTAGTCGCCACGGGCTGCTTGACGGACGCGGGACGCTGGAGCTGTGCCGCCGCAATCGCAACCGCCGCTCTTTCTCGCCCCCAACACTCCAGGGCCCCCTCCACCTCCGCCTCCACCGCCCGCTCCGGTGCCGCGGCATCCTCGAGCTCGAGAGCTCGCTGAGAGCCTTTTCTGCTCCTCGACATCGACGTCCCCCAATTGCGATCCCGACTCGATTCGCCCCAATTCTCCCTCCTCGAGGAGAGCGTGACGCCTTAGCTCTTTGCGCCATCCCTTCGCCATCATGAAGAGTGGTTTCGCGCAATGCCAATGGCCGATCTGGGAAGTGGACGACTTCAACAAATGCTTCCAACAAGAGTTCGTGCTCCTTACCCCCGACGCTTGTTCCCTCAAACCCGCCGTTTGCTAACTCAGTTATCTCTCCCTCTCCCACAGCTATCTTAAGGTCCTCTTCCCTTTAATCACCCTCGTTCTCTCGGTTGCGCACCTCGCATGGACCGGCATCGCCCGGGCTGTCAGATCCCGGTCCGCCTCCAAGGCTAGGTATAGCCAGCTTCCCGGCGACGACCGACGCTACAGTCACACCGATCTGCCCCCGGTCCAGGCCGAGGATACCGACGACGATGAGGATTTGCAAATCAATGGCGGACGCCTCGCGCTCGTCAAGACTACCACCCGTGGCTCCATAATCCAGGCCGATACCCCCCCTGGCCAGTTGCGCGTCTCAGGTAATTGAGGAGCTGGCCATCTGCGGCCTTGTTGCTGTCAATTCGGTTGCCCTCATTACCGACTCCTCTCACGGCCGTGGCCCTACCGCCTCTATTGCCGGTTTGGTCATTTGGATCTACGTTCTCATCCTCTCAACTCTGCGCCTCTTCTTCGGTAGCACGAAATGGCGGGTCCCCCACCTCTGGAATCATACCGCCATCATCTATGGAGTCAATTGGGTCCTGTCTCTATTCGTATTCCGTTCCGTCTTCATCCATCCCACCTCCAAGACTTCCCAGATTCTGATTATTGTCGACTTTGCCCTGGTCACTCTTCTCTTTCTCATGGCTGCCACCACTAGGAAGGGTAACAAAACTGTCCTTTTGGAGTGGGAGGATGGAATGGAGCCCTCGCGCGAGCCTCTTGCAAGTCTTTTCTCCCTCGCTGTGTTTGGCTGGGTTGATGCCATTGTCTGGCGTGGCTGGCAGAGCAGTATGGAAATGGAGCATGTCTGGAATCTTCTGCCCAAGGACAAGGCCGCTGCGGTCATTGCCGACTATCGCCAGATGAAGAGGACTGGCTCATTGGCCTGGCACTTGGTCAAGTACTTCAAGGGCATGCTGCTTGCTCAATGCTTCCTGGCCTTCGTTTCCGGCTTCTTTACCTTTGCGCCCACCCTGCTTCTGAAAGCCATTCTGGAATACGTCGAGAAGCACAAAAGCAGGAAATCTCATGAAGAGGAAACCCCTATTAATGTGCTCTGGCTTTATGTTATTGGCCTTCCTCTCCTCGACCTGGTTCGTTCGTACGCCGACAACGCTGCTTTGTGGACGGGTCGAAAGATCTGCATTCGTGTTCGAGCCATCATCATTGGTGATATCTACGCCAAGGCCCTCCGTCGCAAGGCCGCTGCCGTCAAGGACAAGGTCCTACTCGATTCTGACAAGTCCAAGTCTGCCAAGGACGGCGATGTCAAGGAGAGCACAATCAGCAAGATTAAGCGCGTCTTCAGCATGAAGAAGGACGACAGGAAGGCAACTCCGGCTGATGCCGAATTTGCCAATGGTGGCGTCAAGGATGACAAGGTCAAGGACGAGAGCGAAGATGAGCAGGCCAACCTAGGCACCATCATCAACCTCATGTCTGTGGACAGCTTCAAAATTGCCGAAGTTACTGCTTATTTGCATTTCCTTTGCGCTGCCGCTCCCACACAATTGGTGGTTGCTGTTATACTGCTCTGGCAGGTCATGGGCTTGAGCGCAATTCCAGGACTCGTCATCATGGTCTTCCTCCTGCCCATCAACTACGCCCTCGCCAGGGGTTTCACCGTAACCTCGAAGCGGATTCTCGCTGCTACTGACAAGCGTATCAACGTCACCAACGAGGTTCTGCAGAACATCCGTATTATCAAGTACTTCGCCTGGGAACAGCGCTTCGGTCGCATTATTGATGATAAGCGCAAGGCTGAGCTCAAGGCTCTGCGGTCCCGATTCATGGTATGGGCTCTGGCTGTTGCCATCTGGAACTCGGTCCCCGTCCTCATTACCTTCTTCTCCTTCTTCGTCTACACCATTATCGAGGGTAAGTCCCTAAGCCCGTCTGTTGCCTTCACGGCCATGTCTCTCTTCATGCTCCTGCGTGTTCCCCTGGATCAGTTCGGCGACATGTTCGCGCACGTCCAGGAAACCAAGGTTTCAATCGACCGTGTCGAGGAGTTCCTCCAAGAGGATGAAACCGACAAGTACGAGCAGCTGGGTCTGGATAACGTGGACGAGGACGGCGTGAGGCGAATTGGTTTCAAGAACGCTACTCTCATCTGGGGCGGCAAGGATACTGTGGCCGAGGATGGATCCCGCGCTTTCCGTCTCATGGATATGAACGTGGATTTCCACCTGGGCAAGCTGAATATCATTGCCGGACCCACTGGATCTGGAAAGACTTCAATGCTTATGGGTCTTCTTGGTGAAATGACTTTGATGGAAGGCAACATTTACTGCCCCGGTGGCCGCAGCCGAGAGGATATTCGCCCTGATCCCGAGACAAACCTCGCCAACACCATTGCGTATGTGGCGCAAGCTGCATGGTTGGTTAATGCGAATATCCGAGACAACATCCTCTTCTCCACAGAATTCGATGAGCAACGTTACCGAAGCGTTATTGTGGCGTGCGCCCTCGAGCGAGACCTGCAGATCCTTGACAACGGCGACGAAACCCTGGTTGGTGAGAAGGGAATCACCCTCTCTGGTGGCCAGAAGCAACGAATCTCGCTTGCCCGCGCTCTCTACTCTAACTCGGCCCATCTGCTCCTCGACGACTGCCTCAGCGCTGTGGACTCTCACACTGCTCAATGGATTTTCAGCAACTGCATCAGGGGCCCGCTAATGCGCAACCGCACTTGCATTCTCGTTACTCACAACGTCCAGCTCTGTGTCCCTTCCTCCGACTATGTTGTGCTCATGGAAAACGGCCGAATCGATATCCAGGGATCCTCGGAGGAGGTTATTGCCTCTGGCAAGCTTGGTGAAGAGATTCAAAAGTCGCGACCTGCCTCGGCCAGCCACTCGCGAGTTCCTTCCCGGGTCCCCTCAAGTGTTGGCGATGATGAAACCATGGTTAACGGCCAAGGTGACGCCCTCGATGGCGTCGACAGCACCAACCACGACAATGCCAAGAAGAAGCAAAAGCAGGACGCCATGGAGGAAGGCAAAGCCACGGGCTCCGTTAAGTGGCCTGTGATGAAGTACTACCTTCAGGCCATGGGTCCCTGGTGGTTCTGGGTTGTGGCCTTTTTCGTCTTCATTTCGCAACAGCTCTCAACCGTTGCTACCAACTTCTGGGTGAGAGAGTGGTCCAACCAATATGTCAATCACACGGACGGCGCCACGGCCTTGAACACCACGGCTTTCGCCCACACATCCTTGAAATTTTCACCTGTGGCATATATCGCTTTGCTTGGAAGCACCGGATCTGAGGACTCTGAATCGATGACGCTCGCGAATGCGGAGACACCTCCAGTCAACGCTATGTACTATTTGACGGTTCTCGCAATAATCGGAGCGGTCGGAGCATTGACTGCGCTTGTCCGTGATCTCTGGCTGTTCCTGGGTTCGCTGACGGCCTCAAAGCGCATTCACGACACCCTCATCGCTTCGGTGACGCGCGCTAGATTCAAGTTCTTTGACGTCACACCTCTCGGCCAGCTTCTTAACCGTTTCAGCAAAGATCTCGAAGCTGTCGACCAGGAGATTGCTCCTGTAGCTATTGGTGTCATCAGCTGCGGCCTCTCGCTCGTGGTGACGATTGTTCTGATTGCCAGCTTCACTCCCATGTTCCTGGTCGCCGCATTCTTTATCGGTATTCTCTTCTACCTGGTTGCCGCCTTCTACCTCCGAGCTTCCCGCGATCTGAAGCGCCTGGAGTCGATCCAGCGCAGTCCGCTTTTCCAACAGTTCGGCGAAACCCTCAGTGGCATGACGACAATCCGTGCTTACGGTGACGAGCGACGTTTCATCCGGGACAATTTGGAGAAGATTAACACGCAGGCCCGGCCGTTTATTTACTTGTGGGCATGTAACAGATGGCTAGCATTCCGAGCGGATTTGGTCGGTGACCTGGTCGCGTTCTTTGCCGGAGTGTTTGTTATTCTCAGCCTCAACACTATTGATGCTGGTGCAGCGGGTATCTCCCTCAGCTACGCATTGGGCTTCACCGAAAGCGTGCTCTGGCTCGTGCGACTGTATGCCATCAATGAGCAGAACATGAACTCGATGGAGCGAATGAAGGAGTACCTGGATGTGGAGCAGGAGGCTCCAGCTGTGATTGAGGATAACCGACCCCCAGAGAACTGGCCTGGAAGCGGCTCTGTTGAGTTTGTCAACTACACGACGAGCTATCGGGCTGAGTTGGACCCGGTGCTCCGAGATCTCTCGCTTAAGATTAACCCGAGAGAGAAGGTGGGCATCGTGGGACGAACTGGCGCCGGTAAGAGTTCGCTTGCGCTGGCCATCTTCCGAGCGTTGGAGGCCGACAAGGGCAAGATTATGATTGACGATCTCGACATTGGCAAGATTGGACTTCAGGACCTGCGAGAAAACATCACTATCGTGCCCCAAGACCCGACACTTTTCCACGGAACGATCCGAAGCAACCTGGATCCTTTCGACATGTACTCAAATGATGACATCTTTTCGGCATTGCGACGGGTGCAGCTGATTGGCCCTGACGAGCTGCCACGAACACCAACACAAACTCCTGTCTCGCCCAATTCGTCAGTAGCGATAAACCGCAACATCTTCCTGGACCTCAGTTCTCCTGTTTCGGAATCCGGATCGAATCTGTCACAGGGACAGCGTCAACTGTTGTGCTTGGCGCGAGCCATGCTCAAGTCGCCTACTGTCCTAGTAATGGACGAGGCGACAGCATCAATTGACTACGCGACCGACTCGAAGATCCAGGAGACGATCCGAGAGCTAACAGGTACCGTTATCACGATTGCCCACCGACTGCAGACCATTGTCGACTACGACAAGGTCTTGGTGCTAGACAAGGGCCAGGTGGTGGAATACGCCCACCCGTGGGAGTTGATCAACAAGGAGGATGGCACATTCCGTAGCATGTGCGACACGAGCGGAGAGCTGGATGTGTTGATCAAGGCAGCCAAGAAGAAGTGGGATGCCGGCCGGCTGGTGGATGTGGACCCTTAGGAGAGTGCTGTTGACCAGGCCGTGGGAGAAAAAGAAGAGGAGGAAAAAACAGAGCCCCGTGTATCATGAAGCACCCATCCATCGATTAGTAAGGAGGTTGGTAGTGTGATGGCTCTTTTCATTTGTCTTAGTGGCCGCGGGAGACAGAAAGACTCCTGAGCCTGGAGGAGTAAAGCATAGATATTTCTTTCCAGTATAGGTTATTTGGATAATGATAATCGTTTCGACGATGACTTAAAGAGTTGCCTGTAAACTAAATGCAGCGACTCAGTGCTTTTCCCGGGAACGTGACTACTCCTAAGTCATTACAAAAATCTGTTTGTCATGCATCAAGCTCGCAACGGCATCTTCCAATAGTAGCTCTTAGTAGCAGCTAAATCGAGGACGCAGCTGAGGGACTCTTTCCCGCCGCGTAAGCACGTCTCACATCCGCTAGTAACAAACAAAATGAGGCCTGGTGGCAAGCACAACTCTACGCTCGTTCTCGTAGTTTGGTTAGTTCCGGCTTAAACACTGCCTGAAAATGACTCTGGTGTCTCATATAAGGCGGGATATTTGCTGGCCGAAGATATTGATGGGCACTCGACTACGCCGTCAGCACTGATCTCGATATATCCGCATCCGATGAAGACTTATTACCCCATTGGGCCTGACACTTGGCTTGGCTTTAGATCATGGAGGCCGTCAACGTCGATGAGCAGCTGTAAAGTGACCTTCTAGAAAACCTTTTCTGTTAGGACCCTAAGTGGGGTTGGAATGTGAAATAAGAATAAATAACAGTTGCTATTCGCGTATTCCTGGATCACAAAGCACTATTAATTTGGCTCAAACGAACCTTAGTACATGATAGCATGGTCCTTGTTACCGATCGCAGTGAAGGTGTTAACCTCTGGCTTACTTGCGTTGCAGCGAGTCTAGTAATCTCAGACTCAGCATCTATTAACAACGACGACAGTGTTCTGGATAACACCGCGTCTGCCGTTCCATCTGATCAACTTCATTTTGAAGGCCTCACGGTGGTGGCCCGTCTGCGAGGGTGGTCACCAAGGCAGGCCCTAGGGCAGTTCACTTCTGAGGCTATGATTGAGGTAGATGGCATAACGAATTGCAAGTGGTACCAGAAAAACTGAGGGTTGTGATCATTCATATATTCTTTTCAGTCCGACTGCATGGTGGACAGAACCCGCTTGAAAGTCCATTGATACCCATCCACGCACTGGAACTAACCTTCAGTTTTTGCTGCGTACAACGTACAACTTGAACATCGCACATGGCTGCAGTCGACACAGCTTGGATAGAGATCATATACCCCTTCCCAATGGCAATTGCAGCATCTCCACATGATGATTGTCTCATGCTTTATACTCGTACGTTGAAAAGAAGCGAAACTTGACCTAGTGAGACCTGACCCAGTAGCGCGACCTGGCCGAGTAGCGAGACTTGGCCGCGTGAGGCCCCTTCTCAGCTCTTCCCAGTCTGTGGGATGAGATTTGACTGCCAAGTAGTCCCAATTCCAAGAATAGCGGGGAGACTTTTCTGAAAGGTCTTCAACTCCAACTTGCTCTAGGTCGGGGTAAATCTCGAAGTCGGCTTCGAGATATTTTCGACTCATCGAACGCCGTAGGTTTATCGCTAAGATGAACAACCGGCCTATTGCACCCCGAATAGCGGGTATACCGGGACATATTTCGGGTCTCGCTTCGTCCACGTCGCTACTGTTTACTGCAGACACGTCAGTGCATTCTCAGGATGTAGACAACGGTGGGAAATAAATACCCCATTCCAGATTGTCTTGAACCATGTACAATAGCTCAAGTACCATATCTTTAATTTCATCATGGAGAACCAGCCGGGCATCGAGAGACGCTCGAGGCTCTGCGAAGGCACCGATATATGCTACCCATTGGTGAAATTGTCCACCCAACTCTTCTATTGCAGAATATCCTTTTTTCGAACTATCTTCTTTTGGAAGAATCCGGCTGACATTCTTCGAGCAGAGTTGTGCAACGTCATAGATGGGTTGACTAGACTGGTGGACCGGGGAGGAGGCGGGCGCGCCATGGTGCTGCGGGGATTCACCCATAGCAGGATGCAGCAAGTTCGTTCTGTAATAAAAATTACTTGCTAGTTGGCACTGGATGCAATTTTGTACTTGAGGGGAGGCGATGTTAGCGAGATGTTAAAATCTGGAGGTTCAGAATGAACACAGAAAAGCCGATCGTGTTTTGGCAGTGCGGGGCTTGGGCAAGAATGATGCTTGTTAAGGAGGTACTGGGTTTTTTTAGCAGCACGGCAGCAACAGAGATATTCATGTCTATCACAGCCTGGTTGAGGCTCTGGTCTTCAAAAGCATGACATGTCAGCCTGATTTGGAGCCCGACATGCACCTCCGCTCGGCTTTTCCCAACCTATGAGTTTTATCCCTGTGTGTCATTTCGTGCTCCTGGGATCTCGCCTCCTTTCCCTCCCTATTGAAATGTGTCATGCTAGAGACGCGAAGCTGCTTTTGCCGTTGTACCGGCATTTGTCGAGGCACTCCCGCCGAGCCCGAAGCGCGAGCTCCAGACTGTAGATCTTCGCCAACAGCAGCCCGATGACCGGAGCCGAATTGAGCGAGACAACGCAATAAGATTTTTACGCTTCGAGATTCAACAGTTACCTGGAGTTTTACCTAAGGAATATGCTATGCATGAGCTGTCGGAGGATGACTCCCGGGCCGCGGCAGATGCTCTCGATGACATCCTCTCTTCTTGGATGGACTAGTTGATAACGCGATCATTGTAAAAGAAGCAGGTGTTTCTGTGAGTAAACTGTAAATAAGGCGATTGTCTTCCTTTCACCTACTGGCAAAGCGCTACTCAAAATTTCTGATTCAAGCTCGTTTTCATCTCATGCGTATTAGCTGACAACCATCCAGACCAATAGTTACCAAAAATGTTCCAACCTCCAAGCTTTAGCATCCATCCTGCGTTCTCACCACCAAACCACTATCCTCGGCGCCTCGACTCAATTTCCCGGCGAGATACTGAAGTGGATACGCTACCCAACGGAAGACGCCATATGTTCGCAATATCGCAGTATTGCCAATCCAGCAAAACAGTTCCGAGAAATTATGAGACCCATACTTGAAGGGTGCATTGTCAACACATTGCGAGATCTCTTTTATATCTCCTTGGTAGCCCGCTCCTTCAAGACCCACTGGAGACCGAAACCATTTGCGTCGCAAAGACTCAGTGCGGCTCACATATTAAGGACTTGTGGACCAGAGCTTATACCGCTGCTCAGCTGGCCAGTTGCCTGGAGAAGGAAGACCCTATCCAATCCGAAAGAGCGAGGTTGTCCATTCTACATCTAGGACGACGACTGCTCCTAACGCTGTTTTCCCGCAGACAGGTTACGATCATGAAAGAAGACGATGATGGCGATGAAGACTATGACGCGACTGACTCCCTGTTCTTTGCACTTAACCATGAACACATTCACCAGGAGGAATCGACGTTTGTCGACCCCTCGTGCCTACTCATCATCGGCAACTGCCTTAAGCTCTGCTGGGAAGCGAACAAGATTGATCTAAGTTTTCGTACCAAATTTTACTGGGCCATTGTTGAACCTCTCATCAAATCATACGACAGCTATGACTTTGTCAAAATGAAGCCAGCAGAGATCATCGAGAGAGTTACTCATTCACGCGATGTTCCCAGCAACCCTGGTTTAGGCCAACGACAAGCCCTAAAAACGGAAGTAGACTTGGGGCAAAGGACTACTACAATGGAGGTCACCTGTGGAATTGCACTGAAACAAGAGAAAATACTACAATCACCAGGACAATTCCCAGGTGCAACAGTGCTAGCATCCACAGGAAATGTATATCGCAACCACTTATGTACATTGAGTTAATGCTAACTCTTCGAATGAGAAGATACATGACAGCGAATCATGGCTAAATGCCTTCGATTCTATTACCTTGTCACTCAAATTTTCGCCCAAAAAGGTGGCGAGAATTTTACGGGTTGATGTCCTCGACACGGGCTGTGATATAGATAATGAGTTATTTTATGAACCCGGGGATCGCCAGCACGATCGGTTAGATGGTTGCTGGTTTGATTGTTTAATGAATCAGACAGGCCTGTTGACGAGGATTCGAATAGACATGGCACCGCCATAGTTGCGTTACTACTAAGACTGCTCCCACATGCAGAGATATATGTGGTCCGCGTGGCAAGAGACGCAAAGAGAGGCGCAGAGGGGCTTTCTATGCTCAAGCAGTTTACTGCACAGGTAAAATCTTCCAGGGCCATATAAATGTACCCTGCTGACATGCACCGCAGGCCATCCGCCACGCCGTCGATGAGTGGGACATTGACATCGTGTCAATGTCATTCGGCTTCTCTGAAGAAGTACTATCGATACGAGATGCCATTGAATACGCAGACAGAGTCAAAGAAGGCAAGGTGCTCTTCTTCGCCGCAGCCAACAACGCTGGCCAGAACGAGCTCGAGCTGTTCCCGGAATTTATTGACTCCATCATCTCTGTCCGTGGAACTGATTATAATGGAAATTTCGAACCACGATACAATCCCCCATCATGGCCTTACCAAGAGGGTAAGTGCTATGGGGCTCTCGGAAAAGAAGTTGCGTGTGGCTTGGCCGATGGCTCCCTTAGGAAGTCGGGTTGCTCTGTGGCTACACCGATTATGGTTGCGATTGCGTCTACCGTGATCTGGTTCGTGGTGTGCAACGACGAGAAATTCCGCCCAGATGCACAAGAAGAAGTCAGAACTCAAAGGGGAATCCTTTTGGTATTCAATGTGATGACTGAGAGCCAGAAGTTGGACAGGCGGTACTTGGCCCCTTGGCAGTTGTTTGGACGGGACGCTGAGAGGAAGCTGAGCTCGATTTTATACGCTTTGGATAGGCTACCTCCACAAGAATCTCCTGAAGGACGTCGGAAAAGACAAAGGCAAGGCTAGATAGTTACACATATCAGTTCAATGTCAGTAAAGCAGTCAATGCTCTCTCCGATGGGCCATCATTCAGCGTTGTCAGCTTGAAGACCGACGGAAAGACCTGGAATACCATAGCTGAATCTGAAATAGGCCTTTCTTTGACACCTAACGAGGGCCTGGTATATTTTATGAGTAGCGTTGAAGTGTTCGGCTTACATCCGAACGACGAATTGATCTAACCAATCCGGAGAATGCATTTGTTTTGGAAATATTGTCGTCGACACGTTCGACCGAAACTACCAATCCTCAAAGCCGAGCCAGAAAAAGCAATCCCTACTCAAGAGGCGAGAGGTAAGAGGTAAAACTTCTCATGGAGACAGCCACCAACTTCAACTCCAGATTTTGGGTTACGTACTTGAAGAAGATCAAGCGGAGGGAAGCCACGACCACAGGCGTGTTGAGAACAGCTACCTCACAATGGAGCGGTAACGACGGCCCAATAGATGACCCGCTAGGCGGGAAGATCTTGGCGCTTTGAACTGAAGACAAAAGATAGTTTGCGACTGTGACTAATATTGAGTTCGCTAAGACGAATAGGCACCAGTAATGATAGATGAATAAAATGACATGTGCCAGGCGGCACGGCTCGGTGGTCGGCTGAGGCGTTGACTGACCACGTATCGCAACCACCACATATGCAGTTATGAACAAAATGAGACACGTCTGTGAAATACGTTGGAAGTTTGTGCTGACGACAACAAAGTCAGAGCATTAAAGTGGCTTTAATGTTCCCCCCATTTCCACAATACCGTTCTTGGTGTTATATATTCTGCCTCTCAAACCCATCATAGCGCAACCTCGCCCAGCCGACCCAGATACTCCTCACGATCAATCCGCACCCCTCATCAACCACTGCAACGTACCACGAAATACGAACGCACCCACTCAACAGCCAGTGGAATGAAACGTGTTTTCGGGTGGTCGCAAGCCACACGGGGCTTGGCGCGGTAGCTTCTTTCAGCTTCAGCTTTCAGCTCTGACAGGCAGACATAATTCAGACTGAGCTTAAAGGCAGCGTCTCCGACGATCCGAAATCTCGCATAGGGATCTGAGTAATTATTTGGTACTTACCGCTGCTTCTATTAGACGTTCTAAGAGGCATATGCTGATAGGTTGCGACTTGTAAGACTCACCAAGTCGACATCGCCAATATCACAAGCATCACCCCGCCACCAGAACCATCACGATCGCCATAATGACTTCCTCTCAGGCTTGGGTCTTCTCCAAGCGCGGCCTCCCGTGGGATGTCCTCTCGCTCATATCCCGCCCAACGCCCACACTGCCTCCCCCCGTCCCGCTGCCCAGCGACGTGCCCAAGCCCGAGGAGTGGCTGCTCGTCAAGACGAGCTTCGTCGGCCTCAACCCGGGCGCCATCTTCCAGATGACGCTCGTGCCGCCCTTCATCCGCCAGCCCACGGCCGTGCCCGAGATGGACTTCTCGGGCACCGTCGTCGACGTCTGGCACCCGGAAGGCGACGCCGCCGCGAGCCCGCGCTTCAGCAAGGGCGACAAGGTCGTCGCCATGCTGCCCGCCAGCCACACCATCCCCACCGGCACCGGCGCCCTGGCCGAGTACGTCCGCGTGCCGGCGCGGTACGTCGTCCGCAAGCCCGAGGCCGTCAGCTTCGGCGATGCGGCGGGATGCTTGCTGCCGGCGTTGACGGCGCGGCAGATGGTCACGGAGTCCGGTGCCAAGGCGGGCGACCGGGTGCTGGTCAACGCGGCGAGCGGCGGCATCGGGAGCATGGTTGTGCAGATGGTCCGCAAGGTGGTCGGGGAGACGGGTTACGTCGTGGGAATCTGCAGTGGAAAGAATGCGGACATGGTGAAGAGCTTGGGAGCTGATGAGGTTAGTTCATGAGATGGATGTCATGGCACATCACCCCGATGAGATGGCATCTGGATATGTCCCTGCAAGATATAACAGAAAGAAACTTCACTAACACACTACCAGGTCATCGACTACACCCAATACACACCCCTCTCCGCCCATCTCACAACCCGCTTCTCCGCATCCCCCTTCAACACCATCATCGACACGCTGGGCCACCAAGCCCTGTACGTCGCGTCGCCGTCCTACCTGGTGCCCGGCGGTCACTACTCGTCAGTCGGCATCAAGCCGCCGACCTTCTTCGTGCCGGATTTCCTGCGCGCCGTCGTGCAGATGAAGCTCAACGAGTGGTGGCCCGTCTCGCGCTGGCTCGGCGGCGTCGGCCGGCGCTGGTGCGGCGTCGCCATGATGAACCCCACCCTCGAGGACCGCCAGAGCATCATCGACATGCTCGGCGCCGGCGACATCCGCCTCGTGCGGGACAGCGTCTGGCCCTTCGATCAGACCAAGGAGGCGTATGCGAAGTTGGGCGGGCTGCACGCCCGCGGCAAGGTTCTCGTCAAGGTGGATGCTTCTGTTGGAGATGATGAGTGTTGATGAACGGTTAATCAAAGTGGGAGGGGCGAAAGATGTTAACATGCGTTGGGCAAGTTGATGGTACTCTACTCTATGTTTGCTTCATGTACGATAGACTTGGCAACTGTAATTTAATGATGTCACTGTGTCTAGCTGTCGAGGATCAACACTATGTGTGCTATTTCTCCTCGCAGTACTACTCCCCGTAGAACCACAATGACCATACCCTATGAGCTGCCTCCGTATAACGCAAAGGCGTCGCCTCCCTGATGTTCACTACTTCACGAACCTCTCATGCTTTGAGACAAGGTCAAGCAGTCTTCAAATACGACATATCTCTGCTGTTACTTGATGAAACTCGCTCAGTTCACTATCTCCAATTCAATAGCCATAACATCCATGAAAACTAGAATAGATCCGCCAAGCGCCATTGCAAGCCAAGTCCCATGCCATACACCGCGCATGTATGAACCCCGCAAGGGCAGTCCAGAGTACCAAATCATCTACTCAAGCGCCTATAAGGAGAAATATAAAACCCCATGATTGAGAACGCCTTGCTATTCCATTACATTAAGCATCCCTCCACTAAGACCCCTTTTAGAGAGCACGACCATATTGCTCAAACGGATCTTCGCGCTCCTCCTCTGCCGTTGCCGTGAAGTGCGGTCGATATTCGTCATAGCTCGCTCTAACCTGCTTCCTGGAGGGATCCTGAAAGCTCGCCCTGGGTGTGTGTGGGCTCCTGGCCTGGTTATGGCTTTGTTGGGGAACACTAAGCTCCTGACGTCCTCTTTCTTCATTCACATCTCTTTCTTCATTGACATCGGTTACCTCGTCGTCGCCAACCTCTGCTTGGCCGTCTTCGAGGTCTGCCGAGTGGTCCTGGAAGAGCTTCTCTATTTCGTGGTCCTTCTCCAGCCGTTGCATCAAATCCTGGTCCGTTGGCCAGTAGACGCGTCGAACCGCCTGTACCACCAGTTCCAACACAATTAGTGTGACCAGCTCCAGTAGAACCGCAGTCCACCATTGCAGTGTCCGGCCAAAGTTGTTGATGAACGCATCTCGGACGATGTAGATGCCGACTTTCCTGCTATAGATGCCTGAAAGCGCCAGCATCCAGATGAACCATCCAGCCACCGAAATCAAGAAGCCGGCGAATGTGACAATAGTCTTGCTGTGCAGCTCAAGGATTCTAGTAATACAGTTAGTCGCTAGATCTGAGGAAAAATGAATCAGGGGATAAGAACTCACAAGAGCTTGATGTTGATGAACAATACCGCAACCGTAAACCCAACCATACCCATGGCGAAGAGACTAGTATCATCGTTGGAGCCAGAAGACCAGTACACCACTTGCGTAAAGTACCAAATGATGAAACTGCCAGCAACACCCATGATCGCCCACCCAAGGTACTGAATATAACTGAATCCAAGCCCTCTCTGTCCAAAGGTGTACAGCTCGGGTGCTGCCAACAAGGTTTCTGCGGAGAGATCCCTCTCAAAGATGCCCAGCAGGATAACCGGCAACGAAGTGAAGGCGCTGTTGAATACTGTCAAACTCCACGACTCGTACAACGACGTGCCCGAGTAGCCTGTTTGTCTTTGGAAGTGGGCCTGGACGAGGAAAAAGAGAATCTCCTTCCAGAAGGTCGCCAGCACGTACTTGCCGGTCCTCAGGTAGTTCCAGCGGCCGTGCACAAGCAGAAGCCTCTGCAAGAAGCGGAATTGGGCGATCGAGTAATCCGAAATTCGTGATGCCTGGAGTCCTTCGCGGCCGGAGAGACCAATACCCACATGAGAAGCTTGAATCATGCCAATATCGTTGGCGCCATCTCCGATCGCCAATGTCATGCTCTTGGGGACTCGCTTGCGAATAGACTCCACAAGGTTGGCCTTTTGCGATGGAGAGGCACGACAACAAATGACAGAGTCGACACGCACAACGAGGTCGTAGAATAGAACAGCAAGCTCCTGGTCCGCATCAATGGCCGCAAGCGTCTGCCCATCAACGACGACGACTGTATGGGGCATCATCCCGCGGCAAACATCGTTTAGTGTCACAGTGAGGGTGTCTCGCAGGTTCCCGAGCGTCACATCCAGAATGTATAGCTCTGAGAAAGGCTTGCACACACGGGCAGAGTGTCCGATGTTGATGGCCGTCTCACGCTTGTCGCCCGTGAGCATCCAGACCTTGATGTTGGCCCGGCGCAACTTGTCAATGGTATCCGGGACGCCTTCTTGGAGCTTGTCCTCGATAGCGGTAGCTCCAGCAAGCTCAAACTTCTGCTCAATCAACTCGCCAGCTTCCTCTATACGTTCCTGGCGATCGACCAAACTTGTTTCTGCCTCCCTGTAGAGCCCTTTCCACTCGGTATACGATTCGTCGTCGATGTAGCGATAGGCGTAGAGAAGGGTTCGGAGACCTTCACTTGCAAAATCGTCGATGTGTTGGAAGCATTTTTCAAAGACAGCAGTCTCGTTCGCTGCTACAGACTCATCGATCCTCCGGTCAATGTCCTCAAGTGATGGCTTACGACTAAGGCTCTGCCTCGGGCTGCCTGTGTTGAAGTAATCTGTTGAGACGCGGGGGGACCGAGGGGAAGCCATGATTTGAGACTGGGTTAATGCATAAGGGTCGGTGGATCTTCTCCCAAGGCTCAGTCTGAGGTTCTCACGACGATTCGACGATTCACCTCTCTTCAGTGTCAAGCTGTTCCGTGGGCTTCCAGGGTTACTCGAGGCTTGAGCACTTAAACGCCGAATCATCTTGCCCTGCTCGGACGTCTTCCGCACGCTCGCCCGTCGACCAATATCTCGAGCCTTCTGTTCAGCAATGTGGCTCATTTTGAGCCGGGACATAATGACGTTGTCGGCACCCTTGCAGAAGACGCAGATGCGACCGTCAGGCATCCGGATGATAATTGTCATTCTCTTCCTCTTGCTGCTGAACTCAATCACATCCAGGACCTGGTATGATTCAGTGTGCAGACTGCCATCCTTGCCCACGGTCTGGAGCTTGATGGACTGAGCAGGCCGGTCGATGAGCAAATAGCCCAAGTCCCGGGCAGCCTCCACGAGGGCCAGCTCATCAGGTGATGCAGCTTGGAATTCGATCTCGCCGTTATCCTTCACCTCTGGCAAACAGGTATGACAAAGTGCAATGCAGAGCAGGAAGTGCTTAGCCTTGCGGGAGAATACTGTGTTGGGTTTCCTGCGGATATAGTCGAGTAAATCCTCCGTCTTCATCTCTGACTCTTCGTTCGGGCGGACGGAAGACTTCCACTGAGATACAGATCTGGTCGAAGAGGTCCTAGAGGGACCCGGCCGGTTCCGGAACCCCTCTCCTTGGACAGATTCGTCATCGTAATCCTCAATCGGCTTAGCCACTGTCGTCGACTGTTGTTTGGCCTTAGCCTTGGCCTTGCCCTTCTTGGGTTTCTCCATCTCCTGAATTCGCTTAAGCTTAGCATCCTCGTCTTTTTGGACGTCCATGTCATGCAAACATGCCACACCTGCGACAGTGAGCTTGCGGAAACGCATGATGTTTTCCGTCAACGTTCCAGTCTTGTCTGAGAAGACGTAGCTGACTTGGCCCAGGTTCTCTAGAATGGTGGTCGTGTTTGCCACCATCGGAGTGTCTGTAATGGGGTCGTACATCTCGGGGTCCTGCAGCAAGAGCAGTTGTCCAAGTTTGATAATCTCAAGACTGATGTACAACGAAAGAGGGATGAGTGTGTTAAACATGATGAGATAGCCAAAGAAGATTTCCTTGAAAGGAACACCGCCGTCATAAACACCAGGCCTAACGATGTAGAACGACTTGTTCTCCACGGACTTGTTCCAAATGTTATAACCAATGGTCAATCCCATACCAAGCATCAGCACAAGGAAGATCTGCGCTAGAATAATCATGTTAATGGTGGACTGCATTGCAGGCTTCTTTGCTCGTATGTTCTTGTTTGCGTTCATGCGGATCTTGCACTCCTCGCCCGAGTTGATGACAAGACCGATGGCCTCGGTGGTGTTTCGGAGAGTGGAACCGCGATACACGACGTTGTTGAGGGAGAGGGGCATTGTCTCATCCTCAACGGTGACCTTGCCGTCGTAGCTGTAGAGATCTAGATTAGGATCTTCGGAGACGACGATGGCTCGGGTGGCACGCATGAGGTCGATGGTGCTGCATCGTTCAGCAAGCAAGGGGCAGGCCTGCTTGCTCTTAAGATTGGTCTCGCCATCCAAAGCCATCGTCTCGATATAGGCGATACCGTTGGGACCAGTGGCGTGTAGGAGGGCAATATCAGCCGGAACCGCATCATCGCGACGTAAACGAATGATGTCACCGACCCGAATGTGTTCCCACTGCACCAACACCCAGGGACTAGCGGTAGTGCCAGGAGTCCGGCTTTCGAGGTCGTCGAGCATGTGTTCTTCTCCATTTTGGCCGTCCTTTTCCTTTTTCGCTTTCTTCTTCATCTTCTCGGCATGCTTAATGACCTTTTCGTTGACGCCATCGGCCAGGATCCATGCCTCACTACGGTTTTCGACGCGATCAAGCTTGTATCGCCTGTAGTCGTCCCAGCCTTCCTTTCCCATACTGAAGGCCACAAAGACACCAAGGGGAGCAATAGTAGTCCAGCGACCGACGGTACTAAGGCCAGGGATCAACTGGAGGATACCCATGACCAAGAAGTAAAAGTTACCGAGTTTACTAAACTGGAATATGAGCTGCTTGGGCACGAAGTCGTAAATAGTATAGCGACTAGATCGGATAAAGTTGCTGATGTAGGGAGTCCCGCGCCGTTCATCGATAAGGTCGGTCGCATTTAGCGGGATGCGACGGCCCTCCTTGGAAGGCAGAAGTGGTTTGCGCCGGAGAATGGTCTCGATAACGATGGTCTGGTACATGGATGCAAGTTGATCCTTCCATGTGGGATTGGCCTTCTTCGCGAACTTCTTCTCGAGTTTCCGAGCCTTCCGCCGGCGGATGTATTCCCTAACATCGTCGCGGATAGACTGGTCTTTATTCATCGCGTTATGGGTCAGATTGGCCTTTTCAGATGAGTATTTGTCGCCGCTCTCCATGGAGTCTGGTGGTAGGGCGGACGACTCTGCGGTTCTGGGAACGTCGGGTAGTAGCTCGTACTCGCGCTTCGGGTCGTTGTCGGGGCGCCGCGACCCGGATCTTAGGTGGGAATCGGCAGCGGAAGGTAGAGGAGGGTGTTCATTTCCGGGTTCGTGGTGGGAGCGACGCGGAGTTCGGGGACGAGAGAAGGAGTTGTTGGACCGGGGAGGAGGGAAGAGGTCGTCGACGGCGGCTTGAAAATCGCGAGAGGTTGCGTCGTCGAGATTGTCGAGATTGTCGGTGCCGTTGGTGCCGTTGGTGCCGTGGCGGGGTGGGGACAATCGACGTCCGGCGTTGTTTCTGTGGCTAGGGGCCATATCAATGCCACCTATTTAGCATTTGGGAGAGGATGCAGCCTGGTGGACGAGGACGAGGTGGACGAGCTTGTCGCGACTCGGGGCGGAGGTGAGAAGCCGAGCCCGTCGTGGGGTGCCGGTGCGTGTGCTGACAAGCTCGAGGGCAGCGCGGTGGGTCCGAGTGGCTTAGATAAATCCCTGGGGAAAGCGGCGACTACTTGTACGGGTGCAGGAGGTAAGGTAGGAAGTGGCTACTCTGGCAAAGAATGCGGCGGCGTTGTGTGGGCTACCGGGGGTGGAGATGTGCCGGCAGCGCGGTCTAAGGCGGGCGTCGTCAATGGAGATGAGGATGGAAATGAGGGCGGCGATGGAGCATTGCAGCTGGAAATGGAGGGCAAAGCCATGAATCCATGGAGCGATTGCTGCCAACCCGTCGGCGCGCGCTAATAAACACCTTAATTAATTATCCAAGGGCCACTGCGGAGTGAGTGGCTGCCCGCGCAGGCTTGGGTCCGTCCGGGGGTTGGCAGGGGCTGGCAAGCTGGGTGACAGGGCGACAGGGACAGCGTCATGGATGGGTAGATGGGTACCACGCGGCAGCGATCGGATTCTCGCGAAGGTCCGGCATCCGCAAAGTCCGCAACGCGATCGTCAAGCTTCGGCGCAAGCAACCTTGAACAGGAGCCTTGATTGAGGCGAGGTCTGCGCGTGCATAACCACGAGGCCCGTCGTCGTCGTCATCATTCATTCATCCATCGTGGTCCCCACCGCGTTTCCTGGCCGCCTGTCGCCCGTCGCCCATCGCCCCAGTGCCTCTCCGCGCCAGCCAGGCTGGGCAGCGACGGACGGGACGGACGGATCAGAATGGCTGGGGGGCGCCCGCTGGCGTCAGTCGCGAATTGAGGCGCAGCACAGCGACTGGCACTGGGAAAGGGAACTGAGCGACCGTGCAGGGCCTGTGCAAGGCCAGCGTACAAGTATGCTACGGAGGTTCCATGGGTGCTGTGGTCCCCGTCAGCCCTGGCACCTCAGACTCGCGCGCTATCATTGGCGGGTGCCAGGGTAGCCATTCGTACCTCGACAACCGGAGCTTTGTTCATGCCTCCATTTGGATAGGGAGCCAAGGGAGAGCATTGCTGACTTGCGTGCCCATGCTCCGTAATCTGTGTTACGATGTGGGGTTCCATTTTATACGAGCATCAGCCTCTCTCTCATCCACTTGGAAGCTGAAAATAATTATACGGACTATTCGGCCTTTGTTCCGCTGATTCTCGGACTCTCCCTGAGCCTCTCCCTGAACCTCTCCCTAAGACTCTCTCCCCGTTACAGATCTGTACCTTCGCCTTGTCTCGCCATCACTCCCTCCAGTAACATATCTTCGCCAAGTCCTCCTCCCTCTGTCTGACCCTCCTTGCCCTCCTCCGTCCAGCCAGCACACCCCCCAATCGTGCTAACACGTGCATTCATGCCACCCAGTCGTCGCTCACCCTCCACCATCTTCGCAGTAACCCCTGCGCCTCAAAATCCACGCAACCTTCAAACCATCACCCGCCAGTCACCATCAATCCGTCGCTTCCGTCCCAACGGCCGTGCCACTGGTAGTTTGGCACCTTCATTTTCTCCGCTCTCCAGCGTAAACTTTATCCCCTTAGAACGCGGTTGCCATCATGGCTGTTTGCCTAGGAAATAGGCTGGCATAATGTGGTTTTCCTTTTCACTTAACGCCGCCGAGCCAGCCCACAAATGCCCGACCTGGTTATCTTGTCGTACAGGGTCTAATGCACTCACTACGGCTACTCGGCGCCTCGAGATCCATTGTCCCTTGTTTCTCGGACTTGAAACCTTCTTCGGCTGCATCCCGTCGACCGCATTCTGTGTCACAATTGCAAAAGTCACAAATCTCAATTGGCCCAGTCCAAGACTTTCTCACGCACAGCCCAGTATCGTCGCTATCCAGTCGCTATCCACGCGTTTTTTCTCCTTCCGGTAGTCGCCGTCCTCGCCGTCGCTAGTCAGTGCTTATTAACCACGCCTCAGTGGTCTAGTGATACGCCTCGTCCTTCATCCCACCAAACGCAATCTCAGCTGAATCCCCCGGTCTGCACGTAGCTCACCCAGCCCTTGTGCCTGTCACAGGTCACAGGTGTCACCGACAGTCTCAACCCAGAGCCGCCAACCAGAGCCGCCAATCAGCCCTATTTACAGTACATCAAAACTGGCTGCGCCTTGTGTTGGACTGACGTATGCTCATGCTTGTCGTACCCACCTTGTCGTACCCAGCTGCAAACTCCACTCTCTTGTCTCGCATACTTCAATAATACATAAAGTCAGCACTGTAAACCCAGGCACAGAGACACCGAGTGACGTAACATCTCACGAATAGATTTCCCATCGTAAACAGCCTCACTGGTGGCAAACTCCACATCATCAATTTCTCGAACATGACCAACATGCATAACGTATGGAGGCTTATCAGTCACAGCCGCTGGGCTGTGTTGTCCTCGATGCATACACGAAGGGACTGAAGGTTCCCTCAAGTCCAACAAAAACCGATGGTGTCTATCCTTTCCAGGGAATTCTTCCAGGAACTGTGGAGTGTTTGCTGAGGAGCACAGCTCCAAGATCCAAGTTTTTTCAAGAAGTTGCTCGACGATACTACCACTTTCTCATACTAAGCAAGAAAACGACCACAATAGACCAACCAATGCAATACGATGACAACAGAAAAATAACAAAATCTGACGTTCGTTCACGTCTGATTCCTCTGCAGGACTTGTTGCCGCTGCACCCTCAACACCCACGCTGCTGCTGTCATTAGGGAGCTAGTTGTAGTCTTCCAAGTCGAAGGATGTGCATTTTCGACCGTAGTCGGGGTGCTAGCACGATTATCTGCTTCTGTGATCTTGAAATATAATATTGTGTTATCTCCACTATCTCCAGCGGCATCTAGATCCGGGGGTAGTAGATATCACTTGCGGTTGGTTATGATTTGCCGAGATGATGTAGGCAACTCTCAAAGAATAGATAGTGGTCACAGAGCTTAGACAGGAAGCAAAATATAGAACATTCCTGGGGGAAACATCATCAATGCCATATTACTAGATAGCAATATTCGCAAACTTCAAATACATCTCCCTTTGCAAGTCAACATGCCCTCCGACATGTTACACCGAGACATCATGGTAGCCTCGAGTGGGCCTACGAAGAGCGTCCGACGAAAAAGTGCCATGGCGAGGGCATTGACGATGAAGGAAGGAACCAGAGCAAGGATTATGGAAAACACACATCTAGGTACTCTTGGCTTGAACAATGTTTCTAATGTCTAATAGGTGGAAGATATAAATGCGTTTATTTGTACATTGCTAGTATTCTCCTCATCTCCGCGAATGTGAGGACTGTTCTCGATATGTCAGATCCACGGGACAATCACTAACTCGGTCATAAAGGTCATATAATTGACAAGAGATTTTCGTACTATTGTATTTTCTGAGCAGACGGGTTCATAGTTACAACAAAAGTAGCTACATATTATCCATATCCATTAGCGATGGGTCTCATGGCATAAGCTCGAGACGAATTCCATCTCCCTTGCCAGCAAACTTGTTGCTGGAAGCCGTTGGTTGGATCTTTATCGCCATGGTTCAACTCGAAGTCCCTCACATCAGGGTCACTGACTCCAAAGAACCCCACGATATCTCCCAAACAAAAGATGTTGCCCCATTAAAAACAACCCGAGGACCCTGAGCCAAGCCTCCTGGGCTTTCTTTCCCAATTCCAGACATAACACGCAAAACAAAGTAATAACAGGATTAAAACACATAGTCCCCGGTTTTCCAACAATGTGTGCGTGTACATTAAGCTCCCTGCAAAGCGTGCGGTGGTCGTGCACCCGCAAGGGCTGATGAAGGGCCAAGCGGCAAGACAAAAATGACTGCTCGATCCAAAAGAAAGAACGAATGACCACCCAAAAGAATAAACCTCGTTCGCGGCAATAGATTCAAATCGAAATATTTGGACGCGGTAACTGATAAAATATACGATCGCTGTGCTGTACCCGACAAACATGACCGACATCGAAGAATGTATCGTCATGCAGATTCATCATGGCCGTAGAAAAGGTGAGAAGAATCGAACCGAACTCGACCTTCCTTCGGGATCAGCTGGTGGAGGAGGTGGGAGGAAATCGTCGATCAAAGAAAAACCCCGCCAAAAGGGGGAGAAAAAAGAAAGGGAAAGATGAAAAGGGTTCCCAGTGGTATATAAGTTGCCGTCAAACGCCCCATTATGATGTCTCCGACAAATAAAGAAACACTCCCAGTTTAGCCATGCTTCATGTACACTCGCTCCTTGTAAATGAGGGCCATCGCCCCTTCACTTGCCTGCCCTCACTGGGGCATGGACGGCATCGTTTCGGGTGATAGGCTCGAAGGGTCGACAGTATCAAACTGGACTAGCTGGTCCATGTCGAGGTCCGCTTGCTGGTGATGGCCATAGCCAGGCGAGGCGGTGTGCATGGGGAGGTTGATGGTGTGCTTGGAGTACATCTCGTTGAGGGTGGTACCATCCTCGGAAACTGCGCAGGATCCATCGTTGACAGGGTAAAGGTCAGCTGAGCCAGGTCGTCCCATCATTGTCATGGGGGGAGACTGCTCAACAATGGACGGCTCTCCAGGGCCATTGAATGGCATAGGCGAGACCGAGTTCGGAATACCAGTGTCTGGGTTGATCATGGGCGACAGATATCCATTGCCATAGGGCGTGTTGTAGCTTGACGGGGGCATCGCAGCAGACTCAGGGGCTTGAGAGTAGAAGCCAGGGCTGGGAGGGAACTCCGCCGGAGACGCAGTCGTGGCAGACATAGGGTATTGTCGCATATCTAGGCCAAACCCGGCCTGGGTATCGATGCGCAGGCTAGGGCCCATACCACCGGGAGGTTGAGGGATGGGCGCAAAGATGTTGGGATTCTGCTGTGGGGGGCCCATCTCGCCAGGAGGCTGGATGTAGAAGGAGGGCATCGGCTGGTTCTGGAACATGGCAAAGTCGACGGGTCCAGGGACGGATCGACTACGCTGGCGCTTGTGTCCATGAGCAGGGCGCATGGCAGAGTGCATCTGGTTCATGCCCCACTGCTGCTCCTGGAACATGCCCACATGAGGCTGGAAGGTGGGCTGGGAGGAAGGTCGGGCAGTGGGCGAGACGGGAGCCGATACGGACAGAACGTGGGGATCGGCAAAGGCGTGGGCGTGGTGGGTGTTGTGGCGGTTCATGAAGGACTCGAGCGAAACCAGCTTAGCGAGCTGGCCGCTGAGGACCTTGGGGTTGCCGCCGAGGTGGTGAACCAGGCAATGAGTGGCCTGGAGGTCTTCGGTGAAGTCGCCGCATTGGAAAAAGCCATTGGTGGTGGGCGACGAATCCATGAAGAAGTTCGGGGATCGGTTCAGCTCGATGACGATGCCGCCAAGCTTACTAGGGTCACCCTCGTTGTTTTCAAGAAAGATGTTCTTGATGTGGGAAAATGGATACTCGATCTTGTACCCAGCCTGCTCATTGTTGATGTAGTAGGTCATGGTGCACTTGTCGGGAGAGTAGAAAATGATGAGATCCATCGTGTTCTGTCCCACGCGAGTCCACTTTCCAATGCTGAGGGACCGGCAAGTAAGATGGTGAATCACTAGCAACTCGCGTTAGTCCTATAATTCACGCGATAACGGTTTTTTTGGTTAGGCTTTAAACTCACAAACTTTGCCTTGACCACCCTGGTCGCCTCCAAGCAGCATGTTTCCGTGGCCGAAGGGTACGAGTCCGGTGCGGCCGAGATAGCTTCCACCAAGGCCCTTGCCGGACTCCATGGCCTGCATGGCGAGGTAGGCTCGCATCGACTCGGGAATGGAGTCGATGTCTTCGCCAGTCTCCAGGCTCTTCTTGGCCAACAACTTAATCTTGGCGCGCCTGTGAGGGTCAGTCAGTATTGCTGGCGCGTCACCTACTCAATGGGGGTGGTGGGTTCGTACCTGTTCTGGAACCAGATCTGAACAGACCTCTCGGTCATGTTGATCTCCTCAGCTATCCTCTCGCGGACAGTGGCGGTCGGGGTAGGGTTCTTGTTGAACTCCAACTCCAGGGTCGTCAGCTGATCCTGAGTCGCGCGCTGTCGCTTCTGGTTCTTCTGTTGTTGGGTGAGGGTGCTCTTGCGGGGAGGCCGCCTCGAAGCTGACTGTCCATTTGAGGTGCTGGCAGAGGGAGACGGAGTCTGCTTGTTGGAAGGAGTCAGAGCGGAGGCTGAACCGCAAGTCGAGTTGGGGGTGGAGGCCCCTTGAGGGGGAGCCGAGCCGGTAGTGACCATAGCCATGGGCTGTTCAACCTCGGCCATTGTTGCAAATATGATCGCTTGTTGCTATCCTCTTTTGGTGGTGAAAATAAAACCAGTCGATTACTGTGTACGTCGTGGGATGGGCGCGGTGGGTTGTTGTCGGCGAAAAGGCGCGTTGGGGTTCGAGTATCGATTATCGGGTGTTCGAACAGGTGAGGGCCACGAGAGGTCCAGTGATTGACAAGAGTAGAATAAGTAGCTCAAGTAGGGAATGTAGAGAACGATGAGATCCCGTAAGTAGGCAAGTAATGAGTGTCGTCCTGATCCGTAGATAGGTGGATGAGGAAAGGGTAGCGAGTCGTGCGCGGCGAGTGCCGGTGGTCTCGGGCGTGTAGAATGGGTAGATGCGCTTGAGGCAGCGTCAAAGCCGAAGGAAAGGAATGGACCCGGAAAGAGTGACGGGCGCCGAGATGGCTGATTGAAGATGAAGATTCAAGAGAGCGACTTAAAGGAAAGAAAAAAAAGAAGAGTGAGCGGGGGAAAGAAGGGGAAGAAGCGGTCACAAGGAGGGACTGGCGATGCAAGATGGAGAAGAGAATAGAGAGAGGGGGGCGGCTTCAAAGGAGAGGGAAAAGGGAAGGGGCCCTAAGAATGGGCGGTGGGCAGCGACTGGCCAGCGGGCAGACTGCAGAGCGTGAGCAGCGTGGGGAGCCACTGCAACGCCGGCGAGTGGGCGTGTGTGGGTGTGAGCAAAAAAAAGAAGAAAAAACAGGAACCTCCACTCAGGTACCTTAGCCTTGCCTTCCCAGGCCGTCTCGCCCTGGGACGGGTGCGGGTACTGGGATAGGGTCCTGCAGGTACCTGGCCCGCGGGTACCTGAGTTGCAGCGCACCACCATTCACGCCTCCCTCCCTCCCACCACTTGC
>JAANBB010000352.1:0-43178 GCA_014621425.1 Cylindrodendrum hubeiense
TCAAATGTCGATGTAGATCTTTATCGAACAGGGATGTTCAAGATCTGCTATCATTTTCAAGCCACATGGCGGAATCTGTCGTGATCTATTGACTTCTGATAGATCGTCGAGTAAAACAGACGCTAACACCGGAGCCGCAATGCCCGGCATTTGCCGTAGCAGGGGTGGATGAGCTGAGATGAAAGACAACTGAGTCAGCAATGAGCTAGCTACTGACTGATCAACGTAATAGATCTCTTCAGTTTAATAGGCCTGCTCTTGGAGATTAGTAGTAAGTAATCCCGGGAGTTCGTTGTATGATCCGCGACATTTTCTTGGTGTCAAACTTGGGTCGCATCTGTAAGTTGACTCCTCTCGAAACTTAACACTAACCTGATAAAGGTAGCACGAAACGCCATTCAGTAGCTTCGCTTTGAGGTACTCGCGTTCAGTACTGAAAAATCTAGATCACAGGGATTGATTCAAGGAGTCTATTGTGATGGATGGAATCGCACATCGGGAAACCCGAACCCCACCCACCAGCAGCAAAAGATATCGTAGCGTCGCGTAGTTGATCGCGAGGAAAATCCGGGTGGTGGAATAATAACCACACAACATCCATACAAAAAATTGACAATCCGAATGCTAAGAGGGGGTGATCATATACCGAGAAAATAAGTCATCAGTAAATCATGCGCTAAAATTAGGAATTAAAAGCTTGGATATCAGCTAGGTGGGCGTCCTGAGAAGGTCGAGTAAATCAGGCAGGTACGCTCATGTCTCTCAAAGTCTGACAAGGTGTCAAATCCACTTAACTTGATACTGTGTGGTTGGAGGGCACAATAGATGCTGATAAACCCAACAGCCCACTCACTGAACGGGTGTTGTGACTGTGGTGATGTCGGCACAATAGCGATGCGTCCGCAATGTAGGTAGAGGCGTAGATAAGGTGCTCTAAAATGAACCAAATAGATGAGCCTGACCGATGCCCTCTAATAGATCATATGACCAAACGGGTCACAAGACAATACCGCAAAAACGGGCCAAAAAGATCGTAAATTGAGCTTGCTAGTATATCATGCTGAGTAACGCGCTCACGACAATGATCGAAGCTGATGATCACGGACGATTTCAACCGCGATTCCTCAGTCCTACCCTGCAACCCTCAATATCAACCCATTGACCTTATTCAATGGCCTTAATGCCGGTCGGAATTGCCTGTATGAGGTAGTCCGGATCCAATGGGCTTATATCGTAACTGTCACACAACCAAAAATGCATATGAAGGCATCTCACACTGCAAGACCAAGGGACCCCAACTCAATATGCTTTCAGAATGATACAACGAAGGAAATAGCATTCAAAATAAAATAAGAAGCGTCTAGAAGTGACAATTCAGCGCAAGTCTCTTTTTGAATAAAGGTGTTGTGTTTCAACTCTAGCTGTCAAATCGTTGTTGTTTGAATTGGACGGAATTTACAACCATGGGGGCCAAACTATGAAAGAAATTCAGCATTTAAATATCAAAGCTAATAACTACAAGATTAATGCTCCAACTAGAAATTCAAACACCAAGTACCATAAATTTCTGCTCTTGAATTAGGCCGAGCTGCCAATACCTACCCTGAACTAGTTCAAGATCATATGCAATTACGGCACCTTTACATCTTTGTTAACTAAGCATGATCAATTATCAAACATCATCAAGTCTGTAAAAATGAATATGCTTACAGACTTTTCGTTGGAAGAGATCCACCTCTGGGTATGGAGCTTGTAATAACCACTAATCAATAAAGATTCAACAAGACCTTGTCTAGAATTCGTCTCTGTGAAACCACAACATATATCTCTTTCCAAAAAAAAACCCATTTAAAGTATAGGTTAAGTTAAGTCAATTTAAACTCATGGACGAAATTTCATTACTAAATCTATCCCAACAGCGTGATCATAGGTAGATGGCATCCCCACCGAAGTCAATTTCAACTCGTATCTGTAAGCGAAGTTTGCGACGGTTGCAAGGACAAGAAGGCTGTGTCCATTTAATGGAACACTGCTGGCGTTAAGTGGCGAAAGGAGATCCCCATTTGGATTCAGTCAAATTCATTAAAGATGGGTTCGCTCAGACAAGACACCAATGGCATTCCATTAGTACCTGGTATAGTTGCTTGTATCTTCTGAAAGACGGGAAATCACTTTGAGATTTTCAAAAGGGCTTCATGCAATGGATCGTACCGAAAATTACCAGACTCATAACTGCATAAGTGGTATCAAAGCCTTTTACTAATGTGGGATTTACTATAATCTAGGCCGCCACACAAGATACATCCTGAAATTGTTGTATAGGTATCCCTCGTTATATGCTGCAAGGAGTTCGTAATTTGATCAAATGAATAAGCTACAGCTTCTTAGAGAGTTTTGGCCCTAGCCGAGCTCGTGGGCGGCCTCTTGTGCCATTAGTTTAAGGATGTTGCCTCTTCTTATCACTCACGCGAACTGGTAGGCCAACAGCCACAATCCGAGCTGGGGGCACTTTTTAATTAGATGCATTAGTCTTAATCATAATATTTAATGATGAAAGGCCTAAACAGTATCAATGAAAGGTGCACTGGGAAAGGCGCGTATTCAGGCAGACTTTGATGCTAAATACACGCCGATGAGGCCTTGCCAATTTATTTGATGCCGATGCGGATTTCGCGTTAAAAAAGAAAAAAGCCTGCAGCGAGGGTAAATAGCCAGCCAAAAGATTTCTCGGAATGAAATGGAAGCATCGGCTTTCTAAATGGACGGTGGTGTTGGTTGTCGACAGACCCAGTTGCATTGCTCAGGGAGCTTTTTAAGAGGAGGCTGTGTAAGCCCGCATGGATCTGCAGGATGAATACGACGGGCCGCATTAATGGGCTGCATTAAAAGACGTGAATATGCAAAGAATCTATGGGCCTGTCCCCCTTGACAATTATATGAGTCGCTGCGTCCGGACGCGGTTGGAACTGTTGGTGGAAGGATCTCTCCTCAAATGAGAAGGAATTTGTGTCTGCCGAGACATGTCCCTAACCAACTGCATCGCCAAGCCTGATCGCTACTGCAAAGACAGAAGCTGGTGTGTGCGCAATCGCCTGGCCTTTTCAATCTCGGGAGATAGAGGAATCCAATGGATGAGGGATTAATTGATTGATCTCTGTGCTGAATATTCGGAGCCTCCGTTCTGTAAACGATACCTGTCTTATCTCACCAACTCAATCGCACTACGCTAGGGCGCTCGTCGCATCATCATAGTTGAGTGATGTTTCAGCGCTCGCCATGACTTAATTCGGTCGGTCAAAAAATAAGGCCGAAAGTTGCAAGATTGGAGCATTTAACGTCTCTGGTGTAGATCACTCTGGGCACAAGGATGGCGATTGTTGACGTTTCTGAGCTCTGTGTTTGGACGGGTGCTGAACTCAGCCAGGATGAGCGCGTGACAATCGGTGTCAAGTGGAGCAAGAAACATGTCGCAAGTAAAAATAGTGACCGCGAGTCACTATTAACAAGGAATAAGGTAATAATGTGCAACGCAAGGCGGTTCTGATTTATCGGGAACAGACTATCCGCAAGGCCTATTTGTATCCGCATAAGAAGGGCCGGGAGTGTTAACCCAATTGCCGTGGCCCAGATTGAGTGACACACGGACGGCGGCCACGTCAAAGAGACGAAAACCGGGTGGTTTCATCTGAGCGTGTCGTCGAGATGCCCGTTCACTCTCGGGTCTGAGCACTATTTCTCAAACACACTTGCTTTCTCTGGCAACAGAGGCCCCATCTGGAAATGCACGGGACTGAAACCATGCGACACAAATACACCGTCAAGCTTAACTCCTTGGTGGTTTTGACTCGGCACGCACTCCTGGCGCCCACTTCCCCGCTGCGTCGGCACTCCGGATGGTGAGACAGCCACGACTCCGGAGGATCGACCGGACGACCAATGGCGATCGATAGGAACACACACACTCGGGGGAACATCAGGCCCTGGTCCCTGGAAGATCCGTGTTCGCCAAGGTTCAACCAGGCGCAGGTACTGTTTGCTGTCGCGTCCGTCCAGCCTCATTGTGCATGGTGCTAACTCGGGTCGTCGCTCACTGACGGAGATAACCTACGCGGCTGCATACGCAAAACAAAGAAATCCACATCCAGATATTTATATAATGCCTTGTGTAGTTCTTCCGTTTTCAATCATATTCACTTCATCATCTCCATCATCTCCAAACGCCCTTACTCAGCCACCCGAGTCTCTTATAACCTCTCCTTCACCCTGCCAACACTCGCCTTCAACTCTTCCACCATGAACAAGTTCATCCTCCTCGCCCTTTCCGCCACTGGCGCTCTCGCTGCCGCGAACAGCCCTTTCCTCGCTGCCCGCGAGATCTACCAGGTTCCTTGCAGCGAGACGGGACAAAAGGAGTGTGGTAATGGCTGCATCGACTCGTCGTGGACCTGCTGCCCCAGCGGCGCTGGAGGTTGCCCTTCGGACGCCACCTGCTACCTTGGTACCAATGGCGAGTACGGCTGCTGCCCCGAAGGCACTACTTGCGGAGGCGAGGGCGGTGCCAGCACCGACGCTTCCACCAACACCGTCACCATTCCTGGCGAAGGGGAGACTTCTACCCTCGTTACCGAAGCGACCAGCACCGGCGGTTATGAACAGCCTCCTGTCGAAACACCTTCCTCTGTCGCCGTGGAGACGCCCTCCAGCGAGGCCGTAGACTCCTACACCCAGGTCGAGACGCTCCAGACCGAGACTCAGACCTATGTCCAGCCCGTCACCACTCCCGCTGGCGTCCTCCCGACTTACGGCAGCAACGGCACCCAGCCCGCCGCCACGACGCCCCCTGCCGTCACTGGCACCGACGTTCCCAGCGTTGCCACTGCGTTCGGCGTCAGCATGGTTGGTGGCTTGGTGGCTTGTGCTGCCGCCGCTCTCCTCATCTAGATGAATACGCTCGGGAGAGACTGCCAACAAGAGGCTGCCAACAGGAGGCTGTCAACTAGAGGCTGCCAACTAGAGCTGTCAAGACATGGGGTAGGGAGGGGGTGGCGGTCAGGCTACCCGTTTCACGAAGTGCGGGTGTGCCAAGTGCTGGCCCTGTACACAAACAAATGTATTCTGCAGAAGTAATTAATCGGTCAATCACAACCATGAAAGCTGGGATCTGCATCCGTGCTTGCGTCGTTAGCGGGGGATTTGTCGTCCGTCTTACACGGAAAGCGGGCGTTGTACCCGACGCCCAAAGTTAGTAGTTAGTACAACACACAATGCGCATCAATCATGCATAGAAGGCAGACCATCCTGGCAGAAAGCAAGGTCTTTCGCCAGTGGCGCCTGCCACTCCTTGAATAGAATCAGGCTTCAATAGCAATTGCCTTCGTTTGTGTCTAACTGCGCTAGTGATTATCCCGCAGTGCTTCTAAAAAAGGAACCGTGACGCGTATGTTCAGTTCACCTCGATGCAGACCTTGCCTTGGTGCTTGCCCGACCACTGATATTCGTACGCCTCCTTGACCTGGTTGAAAGTGAAGACCTTGGGATCAATAACGGGCCGGAGGGTCTCGGGGTTGGCCTCAACTGCGCGGCACATATCTTCCATCTGGCCCCTGTTTCCGACGAGAATGCCCCGTGTCGTGCAAAGGTGACTGAGGTTCTCAAGGAACCCTGGTTCTTCCATCGCTTGGCCGCCAACAAACCCAATGATGGTGATGACGCCGTCGATTTTGACACTGTCAAGACTTTGTCGCATCGATGCTGGGCCCGCGACTTCGATGACATGGTCAACACCTTCTCCTCCGGTCAGCTCCTTCGCCTTTGCGCCCCATTCTGGCGTTTCTTTGTAGTTGATGATGTGGTCTGCGCCGAGCTTCTTCAGCAGCTTAGCTTTCTCACTCGAACTAGTCGTCGCAATAACCTTGGCCCCAGCTGCCTTGGCGAACTGGACTCCAAAGATGCTGACTCCACCAGTGCCCTGGGTCAGGACCCACTGGCCAGCCATGAGCTTCTTGTCCGATACACCGAAGAGGGCGTTCCAGGCGGTCAACCCGGCGCAAGTGAGGGTCGCTGCCTCAGTGAAGCTCAAGTGAGAGGGCATATGCACCAGGCCCTGTTCATCGAAAGATGCAACGGAGCGAAGTGTACCATCGATGGCGCCACCAAGACCGGTCTTAGCAGTCACGCTGTTGAGCGAACCGCCAATGTGGCCCTGGTTGAAGAGGGTGATGACCTTATCGCCCGTCTTGAATCGCTTCACATTCTTGCCAACAGCCAAGACGGTGCCAGCACCATCAGAGCCTGGGACGACATTGGGGGATACTCCCTTTGTGTACTTGCCGCTTGCAATCAGGAGATCGCGGTACTGTCGAATCAGTTAATCAGCTGTTAAGGAGCGAGCAAACTACATACGTTTAGAGAAACGCCTTGGACTGTTGAGGCGGTTAGCTGAGGATCCAATCAAGCACTAGGGTTTGGCCGAGAGCCTACTCTTGACCAAGACTTGAGTGTCGCCGAGTTCTCCCAAGGGTTGCTCAGACACCTTGAGGGAGTCGAAACCAGCCTGGTCGGTGGTATTCCACTGCTTCACAGTAGCCGGGATTGTTTGCGCCATTATGGGTTGTCTTGAATGTTGAGGTCAAGATAAAACTATCCAAGGGATTGATTGGGGACTCGGTGTGGTTGCTGTCCGTTGTCGACTCTTTTATCACCCAGATGTAAGTCTTATAATTGGATGAGTTTCTCACAAGGCTGACTGATCAATTAGGGAATTGAGGCTGATTTGTAAGAGCAAGTGGGATATGAACTCCGTGGAGCGTAAGCCCCTCGGGGTGACGGACTTCCTGATGTAGCCGTGGGGCCGCTTGGCACCGTACAACCGCTGGCCTGATTGAATCCTTTCAGCGGGGACCGACCACTGATCAAGAGATGCCCCCGCATCCTGGCATAGCCCATGGCGTCCATGGCGTGGTGATGATGCCGTTTAGTGATCGACGAAGCCTATACTACCGAGTTTCCGGCTTAATTGGCCAATCCCTGCCGAGGTATGCCTGTCTGGGAGCATTTTGGTGGTCCCGGATACCGAATTCCACGTTGAGGAGGATGCTTCGCAAGTGGGAACTGTCCCAAAGTGGGTTGGACCCAAACTTGCCGAGGTTCTCCGCGTACATGCATTAGACTTCTAATGACAGAGATTGGGCCGACGCGATCTACGGCATGCGTTTTGAGCGAATCGGACGGTAATCTGAAGACGTAACAGGATGAAGTGCATCATGAAATGAAGGAAATGGGTTGAAGTCGTCAGGTTTCAGCCAAGGCGAAGAATTCCCTTTTGAGTGAGATGCAGCTACCAGAGTGAGTTGACTAATGGGGCTAACCATACCCCGATAGCTTCATGGATAAGACAGCATCAATGACGACTTCGGACACATGTCAGCTTCATTACGGTCGTCACCCATCGTCGCACAGGAATTGCACTTATAGAGCGTGTCTTTCAATGGCTCAGAATAGACTGCATCAGAATGGACTCCAGCTCCCAAATGGAAGTGGTCCGCTTGGACTGAATTTGCTCCAGCACACCGTACCCAGCCCCAGCACCCTGAACGGCATCGTTGTCTTTTCGGGTGGCAGCGCCGCAAACAATCTCGTAGATGTCTTTGAGAGCGTCAGGGAGGCCAATCATTTCAAGCTCAGCTACGTCATTCCCATCTCGGACAATGGCGGAAGTAGCAGCGAGATCATCCGTGTCTTCGGCGGACCAGGTACCACCCATGCTGGCCGATAAGCTTAAGTCCCACGAGCTTGGCTGACTTGTGAGACAGGTATCGGAGACGTGCGATCGCGACTGGTACGACTTATTCCTAACGACGGGAGCGAGGAGACGGCGGCTATCAAACACTTCTTCAATCACCGTCTGCCGAAGGTCTACGCCGAGGCGAGGGCGGAGTGGTTTGAGATCCTGGAAGCCTCACACCTACTGTGGGAGGATATCTCGTCGCCGAAACGGGAACTCATTCGCTCGTACTTGAACAGCTTCAATCTCGAAGTCGTCAAGCGGATGAGACCCAGTAGCCGATTCGACTTCTCCGGGGCGAGCATAGGTAACCTGTTCCTCACGGGTGCCAGACTCTTCACAGGTAGCTTCGAGGCAGCCGTTTACCTCTTAAGCTCCATCTGCGCAGTTCCGGACCGCATTGCTGTCTTGCCCGCACTCAACACGAACTTTGCGCTTCATATTGCCGCTGGATTAGGAGATGGCACGGTCATCACAGGTCAGAACGACATCTCACACCCCAGCGCGCCCACAGCTGCAGTTCCTGGCACTAGCGCCGGGATGCACAGTCCCGTGTCCACGAGACACGATACCTGGGAGCACGACAAGGTCGAAGATGCAAACCTCCCAGGTACGCTGCCTGCACTAAGACGGCCGGCCATTGTGTTTTCCAAGGACCAAGAGGAAGACCTTCCCTCCAAGATTGACCGGATATGGTACATCAATCCATATGGCGAGGAGATCAAGATTCCTGCCAACCCACGAGTCTTGGACGCGCTTCATTCGACCAACAGCTTAGTCTACTGCATCGGATCTCTCTTTACATCCATTATACCCAGTCTTGTCCTCCGGGGCGTTGGTCAGGCGATTTCTAGTCCCTTGATACGAAACAAGATTCTGATACTCAACGGCACGACCGATCGCGAAACCGGACCGTCCACGGACCCCTTCTCCGCCTTGGACTTTGTGGCTGCCATTTCCAACGCATGCGCCGATTCGCGGGGTCTCCCGAAACCGGATGAAGAGGACTACTCCCAGTATGTCACACATGTGATTTACATCGAGGGGCCAACCTCGCCAAAGGTCGACAAACAGCGATTTGGGCAGCTGGGGATTGATGCGACGAGGCTGTACGGCCCGAAGGACGAGGCAGGACGGGGTGGGAGGTATGACGCGAAGGCTCTGACACAGGCCCTTGAATCCATCATCGGTAGAAAGGATGCCCGTTCGGACAAGAGTCGCCGCAACACATTGGTGGGCTGATGTCCGTGGCGATGAAATGAATAACTCGTCTGCGCAATCCACGAGGTGAAGATAGAACATATTAATTCCCTATTTGGGCATGTCTATGGAGATGATTGGTGTGGAGGCGGATGGAGTACAGCAGCTTACGGATGCGGGCCTCATGGGGTATGGCTGCACTGGTATTCCACGGAGATAGGGTGCTTTGCCAGATCAGAGGTATTACCAATGACGGGAAGACGTAATGGCCACATAGAGATGGTCCATGGAGACTTATAATATTTCTTGTATTAGATAGAGATATTGAGCGCATCAAAGGCGCGTGTCGCTAACAAACCCGGCCGTGGCCTTACCATTCCCCCCCAGCACGATTGAGGTTGCTTGCGTCAACTGTCGATGAGACGGGCCGATCCGCGTCTCCAACCGTTTCTTCTCCAACTGTTTCTTTCGTAGTATACAATCCAACATAACCGCAATTCGACATTCATTCCTGTGGCGACTCAAGGCGCTTCATCCCTGGCGTCCGTGTACGTCCTCGTCTCTCATCACTGCTGTCGATGCCCGCATCAACCGGCCATGAGCAGGTACGCCATGACCACCGGCCAAGCCGTTGACAACAATAATGCTGCCATGACCGACCCTGCTCCTGTGCGGATTTTGTCGTAGGGGCCCTTCCACCGGTCGATGAGGGCGCAGGTGCTGAAGATCATGGCGCAGGCGTAAAGGGTAGAGACCCAGAAGATGATGAGCTTGAGGCCGGATGCCCGATCCTGGGGGCTGAAGACCACGCCCGAGGTGTCGGGCACGAAGGTTGATGAGAGGTTGCCGCCCATGGTGATGAGTGCTGTGAGCAGGGAGTAGGAAGTACTGGGCGAGCGGGTATATTTGTGGGTGTATTTGTTGGGGGTATTTGTTCTGCAAAGTGGTGGAGTAGTGAATGTGGATTCGTTGTGGTGGATGAGGTTTGGATCTCAGAGATTCACAGCGGTTCTGTAGTAGGAAATGATTGACCAGCAATTGTTATTAGTCCCGCCTGCGAGTGAACAGAAGAAGAGAACGAGGGCTGAAATGCGGCGGAGGCGCGCAAGAAAAGGATTCCCCTCGTCCTGTCGATGAGGCCGGGGCGGGCAGATGGTGAAGCCACCCCCAAGCCCATGCAGGGATGCTCGTCACAGCGACCTTGCCCGTCGCAGAAAAGCGGCGATCGCACACTTCCCAATCACTCCTCACACACGACCGGTCTCACGGGTCTAGCGACGGCCTCTAATGCGCCGCCCAGCCAATGGCGAGCCGCGCACCCGACGACCACGGCCGGATAGCGGCCCAGCCGACCGCTTATTCGGCCAGGTGTGATGCCGCTGGCCGGATGCTGGTGATGCTAGTTGCAGCCCGCGGCCCGCTGCGACGCCATGGCACCAATGGCGGCGTGCTGTAAGCGCGCGCACGCAGCAGATGCACCCCGCCGCCGTCGTTGGGACGGGCCAAGAATAGCTCGCCATGGAGAGATGGAGAGATATATTGGACTGGTGGGCTGACCATCTTGCCAAATGAGCGCATTTGCTGCCTTCACCCGTCATGCCGCCCAATGCTGGTGCACTTGGTTGATTGCCATCGTCGGCCCCAGCCATCCATCGCCTTGTTCGTGTTGAGGTCATCACAACCCAACCACCCGGCCGCTTGGCACAATCTTTCAATCAACGCGGGTCCTGCGGCAAATCAATCAATCACTTGACTGAAGCCCCTTACGCAGCCGAGAACCAACAACCAACCCGGCATTGCCGCCTTCGTTGGTGGCTTACTCTTGACAGTGAGCCGTCACGTTGGTGGTCACAGTCACGGTCACGAAGCCCGTCGCACTGACCCAATCCGGCGGCAAATAGGCTGGCGAATACACCGCCATGCTAGCTTGGGCTATTGAATCACTGTGATGAAGGCGGAATCTAATCAGTCTAATTGCCCGCAGTCGCTTAGTCGACACACCTCATGCGTCCTTAGTCTTCGCCTTCCACGCGTCCAACGTCGCTAACCATCTTCGCGCACCATCTGCAAGCTCCCAGTCATCTTCATCCCCCTTCGGATCATCCACAAGTGCCTGCACCCCTGGTCTCAGAGTCTCCCAAAGCGGTCCGACTGGCACACACTCCTCCACAAAATCCAAGAGATTCAGCAGCCATCCGCCATCACCGCGCTCCGTCTCCATCAGCACCCGGATCGGCTCCACTGTAGCCTCCGGGAAACGGGCCAGCTGCTTCCGGCACCCCCTAAACGGAGGCCAGTTTCCGTCCGCAAGCCACTCGAGAAGCTCCGGGACGTGCGGCCGCATCTGCTCTGTTGTTGTGACTCGTTGCTGCAGGCTTCGCTCGCCGATGCAGTCGGTCTTGTTCGCTGGAACCCACACGGCCTCCGAATTGTCCAAATATCGTATCAAATCCTTACTTGTTTCCCGTAGTGATGCGGCTGCGACGTAGTGCGAGGCTTCAATGCCAGGATCGCTAGGCTTCGTAGTAGAGAGCTCCTCTAGCGCTGGGCGATAGTACTGAATTCCCTCATCGGAAAGCTTGAAGATGATCTCGTGAAAGGCAGTCCAGACGCGATTGAATGCATCCCGGTCTTCTAACGACGACTGCATAACTGCCGCAATGGCAGTTATCGTTGGGGGTTCAGTTGCACGGGATCGTAGAACCTCGACGCCTATAGATGGGCTGTCATTCCACCTTTCCTTGTTGAATAATCGCCGACTCTCGGAAGATAAAATCGATGGCACTGTTGCACTAAAAGCATCCGCATTGAGGGCAGTCAACTCGGTCGCGGCCGCGGCCGAGGTGCCACCCAGACCATCTGTGCTCCCAGACGCGAGGGATATTTCTCTTTCCTCCATCGTCCTTGTTTTGACGATTGGGATGGCGAGACGACTGGAGACGCGGTGAGCGTGTAGGCGGGCCCCTGGAAGCGCAACCGGGAGGAAACGATGGGGAAACTGAACAACGAGGGAGGTGAGAGGGTAGGAGGAGAGACGCAGGAGGCGCGGGCCCGACATATGGGCCCAAACAGCCTTCGGGGAAAACGCCTTTGGGAAACGTCCTGGGCTAGACTGCGACGTCGTGGGACACTCGTAGACGCGCAAAGAGTAAGCTGCCACTCAAGCGGGAGGAGAAAGCAGATAGGTTTCCTCAACCCAAAATGTTCTCATGTGGAATGGTTAGAAGAGGTGATAGAAGCCTAGAACATGATAGGCCAGTGTATATCTAAGAGTTATGATAAGGATGAGAAGCAATCAAGTTTGCCAATCGATCATCGCATTCACGAGTAATAAATACGCCACCATGTTAGAGTCACCCGGCAAGTAAGCACTTGTAAAGTTATAGTGCCTATACCAGCCACGATCAATTCATGTTAGTAAGCAGTGATAAAACTAAATCGGCAACACCAGAATGCAGAGTTTAATTTTGTTAAAAGATACCGCGCCCTTTCCTAATGTTTTTCCGAATCGCGATAGATTCGTCGTAGCCGTACACAGTCACAAATGCAGTGCTTAATAGAGTGTGGATTAAGAATCTGATGATTGCGTTGATCTAGGATCCCTTGGGCCCCTCTTTTCCCCGAGCGGGGGTTTCGCCCATCTGACTGAGATGACGAAATTGGCATGTCAAAGGATTGTGTATATCCGGCCTCAATCCGACAAACCGCATGTTGTCCTTAGACTATGTTTAGTGATGTCTGCCGCAGCGATGGATCACCGTCACCGTGACACATGCTAGCGGGGCTCTTCGCCGCTGTCCTATCGGAATGAGTCCAGGCGGTTGATGTATGTACTACCCTTTAGATCTCGAGTTTCGAGAATTAAGAAGAGAAATAAAGACGGGGAAGGATGAAGCTAACCCCCGCAAAGATTGCTGGAATCGGAGGCAGCTAGGGCAAGACATCCAACATAACCCCTCAGCCCATAACGAGCTCCGCCCTTCCCCAGTGCGTTCCACTCTCCAATTAGAATCCTGTTTCTTCATGCGTGTCTTCAGCCATAAATCCACAGCTCAGTCAAAATAAAGTGCCGTCTGAATGACCCCGGAAGTACGGAGTAGAACGTCTCAAGATGTGTCAGTGAGTGGGCCATGAAATCGGGGTGTATCAGACCGAGAGCCAGACAAAACTACGGTCTAGCTCCTTTAGGTGTAGCAGCAACGAGAATATGCTGGTAATTGGAGAGTATCTGGGCTCCACCTCCGCATTGTATTGGTCCCACTGCCTGATAAATTCCCGTGTTCGGCAACCGGGAAAACCGTATGTCACTCCGGATCGACACACCGGCTTTTCCGACGGGTTGACTTTAAAGAAAGGGTCGCAAGATCCAGCCTCAAGAGATATAAAAAGAATTTCGGGGCAAATACGCCCGAAAACCCCATCAATTCTCTCGCTCTTTCGGGGAGATGATTCCCCCCGACATCATCCTTTAAATCTCGACTGCTCGCACTCGTCCGACTTGACTAGCTCACATACCTTATACCCTATCACTAACTTGTCCGACCATGTCACTCACCGTTGATAGAGTGCGATTTGAGCATCGCAGAGAAGCCTTGGGGATTGATGAACGAAGCCCCCGACTGTCATGGGTGTCTGTCGGCGATGGTCAAAACTGGCAGCAAGCTTCATATGACATCGAGATTCAGCGAGACACCTCGAAAGACACTCAATCATTTCATGTCAATTCATCAGATTCCGTGTTTGCCCCGTGGCCAACGTCCCCCCTTCGAGAACGTGAGTCGGCCACAGTTCGGGTGAGGGTGACTGGTACAGACGGCACCATTTCAGAATGGTCACCTTGGACGTCGGTCGAAGCCGGGATTGACCAATCTACTTGGTCTTGCGACGTTATTGAGTCTGAATTGGATGGCGAGGAGGGAAAACCCCACCGTCCGATCCGCTTCCGTCGCGAATTCGAGGTGGAAGATGTCAACAGTCTGGCCAAGGCCCGACTATACATCACCGCACATGGACTCTACGAATGCCACATCAATGGGCAAAGAGTTGGCGATCATGTGCTGGCGCCAGGCTGGACAAACTACAACTTCCAATTGCCATTCCAGACTTTCGACGTGTCTAACCTCCTCCAATCTGGAAAAAATACCATCGCAGCATACGTGGCTGAGGGATGGTACTGTGGACGACTAGGATTTGCAGGAGGACATGAAAACATTTGGGGTAAAACGTTGGGGTTGCAGGCATCTCTATTCCTGACGCCGTCAGAGGGAGAACCTGTTGTTATCAACACCGACAAGTCCTGGAAAGAAGATTTCGGGCCGTTGATTTCGTCAGGGATCTACGATGGCGAGGAATTCGATGCCCGGCTGGACGAATCAAGCTGGCTACTACCAGATTTTGATGACTCCAGCTGGCGCAAGGTCAAGACCACGGTACTCAGCGGCAGGGAACGTCTGGTCGCCCCCAGTGGCCCGCCTATCCGACGAACACAATTCCAGCAACCTCTAGAAACACGGGAGACCGATTCAAAGTCCATTCTCGTTGATTTTGGACAAAACCTCGTTGGTTGGGTCAAGCTTCGACTCGCAGCTGGTACTGCGGGGCAGAAGGTGGTGATTCAGCATGCTGAGGTTTTGGAAGCGAACAAAGAGCATGTGAACACCCGTCCTTTGAGGTTGGCCAAAGCTCAGGATACCATTGTCTTATCCGGAACCAAGCCAATTGAATGGGAGCCGAAGTTCACATTTCATGGGTTTCGATATGCCGAGATCACTGGTTTGGCACTGACTGATCTGCTGTCCATTGAAGCCGTTGTTGTTCACTCGGATATGGAGAGAACAGGCTGGTTTGATTGCTCTCACCCTCTGATATCAAAGCTGCATAAAAACATCGTCTGGAGCATGCGCGGAAATTTTGTTGGGGTTCCGACCGACTGCCCCCAGCGAGATGAGCGACTCGGGTGGACCGGGGATATCGCCGTCTTCTGCAAAACAGGAAGCTTCCTCTACGATACCGTTGGAGTTCTAAAAGACTGGCTGAGTGACGTGGACTCGGAGCAGAAGCACAACAACAACGGAATTCCCAATCTGTTCACCCCCGATGTTTTCCCTGATTTCCCCTTTAAACCAGCCAATGCCGTCTGGGGCGATGCTGTGGTACTTGTCCCTTGGGACCTGTATCAAGCATCTGGTGACAAGAAGGTCCTGGAGGCCCAAATTGAAGGAATGCGGGCTTGGATTGACCAGGGAATCTCCAGAAACGAGAGGAGGCTGTGGGACACGACAAGTGTGCAACAGCTTGGCGACTGGCTCGATCCATCGGCGCCGCCTTCAGAGCCAGGCTTGGGGCGAACCGACCCCGTCTTCGTTGCAAACGCCTTCCTTGTCCATGTTACGCGATTGATGGCCAAGATTTCCTCGATAATCGGGGATGAAGAGGGCGCAAAGAAGTACTCGAATGAGTTCAACGAGCTTCTTGAGGCATTCTCTGACGAATACATTACCCGACGCGGTCGGGTAGTCAATGACTCGCAGACAGCAATTGCCCTCGCCATCCACTTCGACCTTCTGAAGACGGAAGAGCAAGTAGAAGTTGCTGCCGCCCGCCTAGAGGAGATAATCCGGTCAGAGTCTCGCTTCAAGATCGCCTCCGGATTCGTGGGAAGTGCCATCTTGGGGCCAGCCCTGTCGAAGGCGGGCAGGACGCAGATCTTCCATCGTATGCTTGAACATCGAAGGAATCCTTCCTGGCTATACCCTGTGGAAATGGGAGCGACGACCATCTGGGAGAGGTGGGACAGCATGCTGGCCGATGGCTCCGTCAACCCGGGTGAGATGACATCCTTCAACCACTACGCCCTGGGAGCCGTAGCAGATTGGATGCACGCCGTAATGGCAGGAATAACATCCTTAGAGCCCGGCTGGAAGAAAATACAGATTGCGCCCATTCCTGGTGGATCGGTGACCTCAGTGAGCGCAAAGCACCTGTCACCATATGGCATGATTGAGGTCTCCTGGGTGACTGAGGGAGGAATATTCACCATGACAGCCAAGATACCGTTGAACACGATTGCAGAGATTAAAGTCCCGGGAACTACTGACAGTGTTCAAGTCGGATCTGGAACTCACACTTTCTCAACGGCTTATGAGCAGCCGAAATGGCCAATTCTCCCATTCTACAGGCCATTCACTCCTCATGATGACGACGTAATTGAAATATAGACATCACTTAGAAGCTACTGTGTATTTAGTCGAAACATTTCCTTTACGGGTCTAGTTAGATACTTCCTATCGTCTAGCTATTGGAAGTGAATGTATGATGAAGATACTATTGTTCTCGTACAGAAGAGTTGCAAAAAATATAAATATGTGCCCACACAAGTTCAGCCCACAACTCTCCATCAACACCACGACTCTCCATCATCACCACAACTCTCCATCATCACAACAACCCTCCATTGATCACTCAAGATGCCTTCCCGAGAATCTCGAGGACGTGAAACTACCCGTCGGCCCCGTCAGCCGAACCCATTCCCAACTATCACCATGGCGAATCTTCGCTTCTTCGACTACGAACTCTTCGAGGAATTCATGTGGAACCAGGATCTCCAAGAGGCATTCGAGGAGCTTTGGAGGGACTTCTTATCCCCAATACCACCAAGCCGGTTCTATTCACCCTGCGAAGTCACCGTGTACAACATGATAAAGCTTTGCGAACTCGAACCATACAGCTGGACGTACAACCAACCAAACCCAGACAAGTCGAGATGGTCTCTTGAGGCGCACTTTGCTCGCTTCTGCATCAAGGCCCAGATCGTGAGGCGAAGACTCCTTGGACTGCCGCTAGGTCCCTTGAATGGGGACTGCCGCGCATTTCTGCTGCAAGGTGACTGTGAAATCGCGAAGCTCATGTTCAAGATGCGGCATGCACACAATTCCTTTAACCCCTTCGTAGACGAACTCCATCTAGATGCTTGATTCGACATCCGCTAACAGTGAGACCATGCCTGAAAGTTGCTAGGAGCAGAGATTAATATTCAGGCCCGATAGACAGATAGATCAATGCTTTGACACAGGTGAAAATATGACAAAATTGCACAATTTATAAAACTTGCAGTTTTTTTTTAACCAATGCCACTATCGCGTTAAGATACATAATTCGGCCTCAAGGCCCTGAATAACGGTTATCCGCGCATCGTAGGCGAAGTTGTCACGCAATTACACCACTATGTCAGGTGCAGGCCGGCGGCCTCGCGTGAGCTGCACAGATGTGCTGCCAATTGGCGATCTATGATGTAGCTCTGATGCTTCAGAACTCACAAGCCAGTATCCCAATGCTCGCAGCCCAGCCTGGAGGTGGAGTTCCGGTCACATAATCACCTGTATCTAGGAAGTCTTCAATGACATTTTTTAGATGATCGACAAACCCGCTGCAAGCGATGCGACTACCTCCGAATTGGTAATGCCGCTGCCACTGAGAGTCACAGAATTCGGGAGAGTCCCGCACTTCGACAAGGCGACGATCGTTCAGATAGAAGACATCGAGATGCCTCTCAGCTTGCTCTTTTGTAGGCACATGATGTTTTCGTTTGATCCCGTAGTCGATAAGCCAAAGCGTATCCAAATTCCCGTTGGCGGCTGCATCAATAGCCGCGTCGGCGAGGTTCTCAATAGCTTTCAACTGACTGTAGTATGGTCGGTCCTTTTCTAGTTCAACAGCCCATCTTGGATCAAACTCAACGGCGATATTCCTGAGGCCGCTAAAGCCATACCATGGAGAAGAAATAGAGATGTCGTTGTAAATCTTCCCCCAGTCAAGGGTGTCGAGGTTATGTGGCTGGAAGTAAAAGAGATCTTTGTCTGGGAAGACGGTAAAGTAATGTTTCTTGGCGTCTTTCTCGTTGAAATAAGCCGTTGAAGGCCTCCGTTTGTCGCATTTGGCTAGATGGAAGTTCTTAACACATTCTCTCCGACTCGCATCCCACTCCTTGTGACAGAATTGCCGCTCTATAACGACCCGTGATTCCTTACAAGCTGTCCATAGGCCTCCGTCGAGAAGGTATGTTGAATGATTGTTTTGAGTCCATGAGACTGGGGTGTCTTTGTGTTTGTTCACGGGATCTTGGACGGACGCGAGCACCCATTTTGGAGCTGCGAGGTGAAGGTCGGGTGAGCGTTCGGCGGCTATTCCAACATCATTCATTTCGTTGATGGCATCCTCATCTTCTCTGCTGCTATATATGCTGAATACATGTACCCCTGGACGATCAAGGCGGATTGCGAGCTTCCAGATCTCTTGCCTGAGCTCCAAGGGAAGCTCAAGAAAGCGATGGAGTGTGTTTGCCATTGTAGAGAGTTCTTGAGAAAAGGTTCGGGAGGAATATGAGTGTATAGGACGAAGGCTTGTCCTGCTTCTCCCTGCTTTGAGATTTTGTGCAGCCTTTGCGTTTGCAAAAGAATTAGTTACAAGGAGTAAGCAAGGAAATAAATAGTATTGAGTAGTAGCATTGGACAAACTAAACTTTACTTCTGACTGAGTTTCCCATGTAAAGTATCGCTCTATGCAGACATAAAGGTTGTCCTGGGACTCGCATGCCTAGCAAACCATGTAAAATAAAACCTAGCTCCCATAGAGCCAATCTCATTCTCAGACCATTGAGGTATCGGCACATTTCTTTCGAGACAAAGTTGATTGCAGAATCTCACTTTATGCACCGCCATTGACCAGTTATGTTTGTATTATTTCTCAAGTGCAGTCCTATCTCATATTGAACCCAAACTCTTTGCTAACCTCTGCCTTTGACCTGAGAAGAGAATGTGGAAGAAAGTCCCACTGCCAATCCCACGAGGTGATCGGTGCCTTTGTACAATGCACTCTTCCCAAGGCCCTTATATAATATGGAACTCCTTCTATATGATGTCCAGTCCAAATATTTTGTATCATGATGTCAGCTGACGAGCACACCATATCCGAGCGATGTAGAAGGCGCATGAGTCTCATGCTGTCGAACTGAGGGCGGTTGTCAGGGATAGGCCCACCAATCGTGTGCTCGCTCTTGCTGAGCTGGCAAGCTCTGGTAGCGATGCGCCCTCTGCTCTGCTTCTTGCTCCCTTCTATTATATCGCGCTCTGTGCCTTGGCACAGCTCGTTGCTGATGTTGCTGTCGGGCATCCCGCTCAATGCGCTCGTTCTCGCGCCTTTGCTGCTCGAGCTCGTGCTGTTCCTCGGACTCCTGCTGCGCGTCCAAGAGAGCCCTTTCCCGAGCACGTTCAAATGCATCATCGCTTCCCGCGCGATAGACATGCTGAACGCATAGGTTGCGCCGTAAGTCGACCCTCAGGCCGCCGCAGCCCTGCGCTACGCAGGCGTGAGGCGCACAGTACCCCCCGAATACCTTGGCAAGGAGTAGACAGTTTGCATCCTGGCACTGGTGGTCCTTGCAAAACAAATCTCCCGGCGCAGTCTCAGTTTCGCAGTGGGGTGCGTTGCAGCAATGCCTTTCGCACAGTCTGCGGTAATCATCGACCTGCCCGAAGCAATCCGCAAGTCTGCATGTGTGCAAGCCACAGGTTCGAGACAAGGGAGCTGCCACGTCTGCAATTATTCCCAGGCAGTGCCCTTTGGTGCAGGCATCTTCTTGAGTCAGCGGAGTTACATGATGTAGTTGTGAGTAAAGTTGACTTACGATCCTGGCACCATTGGTTATCCTCGCTTCGGAACTGATCCCGGCTCCTTGCGCACTTCTCGACGCGGCAACGATGTCGGGAACAGCACGTCTCAGCCTTGCGCACGACTTCGTGGCAGTTTTGCCCAGGAGCTGAGCAGAAGCGATGCTTGCGACAGCACTGCCCAGGTTCGTCATTGTCCCCGACAACACAATACCTAGTGCACTCCGGGGCGGCGCAGAGTTGGTGCTTAGAGCACTGTCCAGTATCACGGCCGGGATACGCTCCGCTTGAGCACACGGCGCACTTGTGCGTCGAGCAGAATTGACTCCCCGGAACCTTTTCCAGCCTGCAACGTTCCCAGGTGCAAGTCGACTGTTGCACGTGGTCACCGCAGTAGGCAGAGTTCGCTGCAGGCTTCTGTGGACAGGCTCGTTTGCCAGGCTGACCCTCGAAACGGCAGGCGTCTACTCACCAAGTTAGCTATTGGTATGATTATAATTGGCTTACATTTCCCCGTGCAAAAGGAACTTACGTTCTTGGCAACACCAAGAAAGTGTGAGCCTGGAGTCTCTCTCGACGCTACAGCCCAGAGCCTCACAAGTTCTGTCTAGTTTGGGTTAGCAAATGCCAGTGGGTAAAGTGTGAGGGCCAGTAAGCTTACGCCGGCGGCAGTAGTCTCTGCTCTTTCTCTTCTTCTCCCTACACAACGCAGGTCCAAGGCGGCACGAGTCTTTTGATGTTAGTCAATGTTGATCGCTAGATCAAGGCGGGGACTCACGGCGTTTGCACCACAAAGAAGTACGATCCCCTGAGCGGTAGACACCTGAATAACAGTCTGTTTTACCGCATCTCATAGGGGATGACGACTTTCTCGAACTGCTCTCGAAGCTGAGAAACGGCATCGTAAGAGGATACCGACGGCCAATATCGTACAGGCCAAGTGGTGCCTGTGTCTCCAAGAAGGGCGGTAGTAAAGTCGAAGGAAAGATGTAGGCTTCGCTTCTCAATCAAAAAGCAGGCAATGCGTAGAAACAGGAGCTCAGACAGGGCAATATGAGTTACAGGACTCGATACAATGGTGAGGTAGAAAGCCAAAACGAGAGCTAGATGGGGCTCTACTTATAGTTGAGACTTCGACCGAGTTGTCAGCGAAGGTCCATAGGGAGCCTGTGAAGTAGCACACAACATCACAGAGAAGATTTTACACATTCATAGTGTATAACATACACCATCACAGAGTAGATCTTACATGTCCATAGCGTATGTGATTCACCCTCACATTTTGTCCTGGTGACAAGAGATCGCATCCTTGCACAGGCGCAGGCCAGCGGTTCGTGGCACACCCTGATCTGCCTCGCCCCGTAGCCGTGACACATGGTTGGGCATCTCAGCCATTGGGGGACACGCCACGCCCAAAGAGATCGTTAGAAGCCTCACTTCAGTGCCCGATCTGCCTTTGATTCACTGTCGACCGGGGACCGGCAGCAGTTTGTCGCTTCTTCCGGCCACAGGTTGTCGTGGGGTACAGTTTACAAGCGGATGCGAATCTCAGGGAACACACCGAAAGGTATCGGACGTTGCTACCTCCGATATCGTGATCGCGATTTAGATGGTTGTTGCCAATTTCATTGGCTGAATACACTGTTCTGGCCTTTCTTTGGGTGAAGCTCTTTCCGAGAACGCTGTGATGCTTGTGCGTCGATCACAGTTTCTCGCGAAGGCTCAAAGGATCGGCGATCTCTACCGAATAACCTTCATTGATGCTTAATTATAAGTCCTCTGGTAGTTCGCAGCATACATTCTCTACTAATCGGGATTTAATTCATCTTTAAATCACTAAAATTGCATCACTTGCACTTCCAAGACACCGAGGATGGACTCGAAATGTACAAAGTCACTGTAGTGCATGTGAGCACTAAATATTAGAACCTTACTGTATTTTATAGCACTGTCTTAGTATATCTCCTGTTCCACAGCCATGTCTGCCCACGTTAACACAGGGCACCGTTGGTAGTCGAGCTGCGGGCTTCTCCTCCGACTTACGGATGCTCCTCCACGAGCTTCATCCTTAATTCATGTTGCAGTCCTGCTGCTAACTACCGAGAAATAAAGATGGGGTTTCTTCGTACGGTTTCAGTATTATTACAATTGAACCCGCGAGGCAAAGCTGTCAGGTGCGGCCCGTCTCAAGGACTCGCGTAGCGCCCTCGACGTCGAGATTGACGTCCGTCAAGTCTCCCAGCCCTCGGCCTATGCCAGGTACATGGGTCCTATTACAGGCCTGGGGAACCCGACGCGTTGATGGGTTTTCGGAAACCTCGTATCCGTGCTCAATTTGGCTGTCTGGGTACCAATACGGTGTGACCGTACTACCGCGGCTTAGACCCCCGTGAAAGGTTGAACGGTTTCGTCAAACATAACAGCTATCTACTTCGTTATCTGAGTCTGGGGTGCATGTTGAGTCCCTGACCAAGAGCCAATCGTCGCAAGTGCAGACACGTAAAAATGTGGTCACCACGATCTTCGTGTGTTGCTGCATGTGATAAGACAGGGGCAACGTTTCAAGCGTCCTTTCAAAGTCTTTACTTTCACTAAATTTCGATCTGAAAAGTCCCAAGTCATGGCGATAGATCGCCAGATATTCCCAAGGGACGCATGGCACATGCGAACGATATGATATTGGAGAGAGGAATATGACAGTTTGCGGCAAAATAATTCATTGACTAGCTGTTGTCTAACTATACATGCACCTGAGCCTCATGACCAGATCCCCATGTGACGCAATCACCTCTTAGTTCGGCATTGCTTTCCCTCCTGTTGTACCCATGACCTCCATCGTCATGTCGTGTATTTTCGCATTCTTCGTGCCACTCTGGTCCAGCCGACGATAGCTCCGGTTCGCCTCGCGATGACTCTTTGTACCATCCTCGCCAAAGATTCCCAGGCTCGCTAGCATCGGCATCGTCCTTGGATCGGCCGACCAAATATCCGCGGTAAGAGGGGTATCAATACATAGACTGTCAATCCGGTCAGCACACATCGAAGGTCTCAAAATGGGGAGTCAAACAATAATCCCTATGATCTCACCAGCTCCATTCCACGGGTCGAAGCCCACAGCACGCATCGAAGGTCTCAAAATGGGGAGGCAAACAATCCCCCCTAGGACCTCGCCGGCTCCCTCCCACGGGCTGACATCACAGCCACACCACTGCACACTATGCAACTTCCTTCTGCTGCCTGGGCTTCGAAGATATGTAATCAAAGCTTTCCCCAAGGCGCAATAGCACAAGTATCGTCCCTCGTGACCCAACAACCGAGAAGAAGTCAGTTGTCCGAAGGCAAAAGCGCAGCACTGGCAGGGACAGCAGAAGCGCCTATCCTTCTGCCAGTCTTACTCCAAATCAAGTTAGTCCTGACTAGGAATGCGACATAAAACGGAACGTCTTACCTCTCGAGCCACACCCTCGCTCTCCCACCAAGAGCCCAGATGAAGGCCTCCAAACGCATCGTACCCGAGCTAACAGATCCACCAAATATCCGTGGGGGAGCTGCATTTATAAACACTTCGCTCATTATCACTTCATTGACTCATATGATCGTAAATTTGGGGCTGGTTGAGGCGGGTTCTGTCGGTGAAGGTCTTGGTAGTGTTTCTGCCACGTCGCGAGGTTTGACGAGTTTCAAGAGGGACCAAAGAATTCGAGCCTTAAGCGAAGGGGTAGAGTCATCGGGTGCGGATTCGGTTATTTCCTCTCCATTTGGGGTGTCGGGAACGGTGGGAAATTATCTGTCGCCGATCTGTAATCTCAAGAAGTTCCTATGTGACCAGTTCAGGCCAAGGGTGTCTGGTGAACGAGCTCACCACAATTGGGATATTTAGGCGAAGAAGTGCAGAATAGAGAAATTTGTCCGCGTGTGTGCTTGGCATGCTTGGCATGATTGGTGAACGTAATGATTGTGACGTTACTGGAGGCTCAACAAACTGATGTTCCTATCCGACTATTAAGACATCTCAGGTAGTATTGCCCGCATCAGTGCTGAGTCCCGTCGGTAGGTTCTTCGGGCTACGGTTGAAGTGATTGGTGAGGAAACGAGAGTGAGGTGGAGTCTCAGACATTGTTGACCAAAGTGCTTCATGTGAGGCTCTGTTCTGGAGCTCCTTACGTCGTCGTGATACTTGACAAAACGGGGCCAGAATCGGCAGGGTCGTATTGCTTGGAACGGCACGGGTAAAGATACCCTCGACGGCGTTGTCTTTGGTGGCCATCTCATCCACGACAACATCGAGCTAGATACCTTGGTTGATCAGTCATGTTATAAATCACAGCAAGTATTGCCGAAAGGAAACAGTTCCGTCATGGTGAATATTCGCTTGCATTCGTAAATATATACAAGACTCCTGAAGTTTGTCAACCAAACCCTATCATAGTCCTATTTCTTTTCGTCGTCATGCCCCTTTTCCAGTCGGGGAGGTCCCTTTTGTCCACATTATGCCTTGTAGCCCTATTCCAAGACAGCACTGAGGGGCAGATTCCTTGAGCTGCTGCCGACGAACACCTTCTTCTCGTGCTTCGTAATGACCCAGTTCTGTGCCGTAATGTCCCAATTGCTCAAGTCACGGCGTGTGATGTCGGCAGTAAAGATTACGCTTTGGCCGGCCGCAATGCCCTCAATGCGTTCAAAGCCGCGCAGGACACGAACAGGCTCGTTCTTGCCGCCGAGACTAATGTATAGCTGAGGGATCTCGTCGGTCGTGACATCGCCTGTGTTAGTTACGGTTGCGGAGACAGTGTAGAGGACATCCCAAAGCCCAGGGTTGCCGCCAGGCGCACCGCCAGCTGGGTTCTTTGGCTGGGGAGAGCCATCGACGGCTTTGGGAGGGAGGAACTGGTCGGCAGTTTGACCGTAGTAGGGATCGGCTGAGGCCTCCTTGCCAGAGGAAGAAGTGTTAAGCCAGGGGTAGATGAACTGGTAGATGTAACGGATGTCGGAGGGGAAGGTGTAGTCGGCCAGATCGATGCTGAAGTTGCCCAGCTCGGGAGCAGCAATTGTATCGCCAGAGGTAGGTTCGTAGATGGTGTCGATATGAGGCTGAATCTCAAGGCTTGAGTATTCAAAGGTGGACCAGGAGAGACCAAAGCCGAACTCGTAGAGAGGTGCAGCGTCGTCGGAGGAGGCCGTTCCATCCGTGCTGGGAGAGTTGCGATCGAAGTGACGGTAGTCGATGAAGACGCCCTCGGAGAACTCCTGCTGAGGAGCACCTTGACCGTTGTTGGCGTCGTACAATACATCAGTGCCGTAGCTCTTGCGGGTACGACCCCAGGTGAAGGGCGATCGGCCGGGGCTAGTCTTGCCGTAAAGAATGTCGGTAATTGAGTTGCCGGATTCCTGGCCAGGGAGGCCCGCCCAGACGATGGCAGTGATGTTAGGGTTGTCATACCACTCGGTCAGAAGGACTGGGCCGACAGTGTGAAGGACCACGATGGTGTTGGGGCAGATGGAGGAGACATTCTTGATGAGTTCATCGCCTTCCTTCCACAGAGTCAGGTTCTTGCGGTCGCCCTCGTTGCCGTCCACGTTGATGTAGCCCTCGCCAGAGTCTGCGTTGGCGAAGACAATAGCAGTGACATTGGGCTGGGCAATGAGCTGGCTAACCTGTGCCCACCGGTTGTTGTTGAGGATGCTTTCGTACCGAGTGCCGTCTTCAATAGCCTGGAACTGGAGAGCCGCGTCTGGGGTGACCAGGTAGGAGAACTGGGAAGTTCCCGAGCCCCAGGCCATGGCAAGGGTTCCATCGTCACATCCGCGGTCGCTGCAGCCGTTGGGGCCAGCAGGATTGCTTCCAGCATCTTCGCCAATGACGGCGACAAACTTGGGCTTATTCAGTGGCAACGAGCCGGTGTTCTTGAGCACGACGCTTCCCTTGGCGGCGGCTTCGCGAATGTGCTTGCCGTGGTCGTGGCGAACATCAACTCCGTAGTTGATTTGGTCCCAGTTCTCTTTGGCGGCACTCTGGACGTAGCCAAAGGTATCGCGGGACCAGGACGAGAAGTTGATGTCGGGCATGGTCTCAACAGTTCGACCAACCTTAAAGAAGGAAGCCATGATTCGCATAGCCATGTCGTCGATTCGCCACTCGGGAACGGTGCCGTTGATGACTGCCAGGGTCAGGTTTGCGCCCCAGTAGCTAAGGCCAGTGTTGAACGAGGTGTCACCGGGCATGGACATGTCGAGGCCGGCAGCAGCAGTGGCGGCACCGGCGTGTTGAGCCTGCCAGTCGCTCATGACAAATCCCTGGAAACCAAGCTCGTCCTTGAGGATTCCATTGATGATCTTGGAGTTTTGGCACGAGTACGAGTTGTTGACCTGCTGGTAGGAGCACATGACGGCACCCACGCCGGCGCGGACAGCATCGGCAAAGGGCCAGACATAGAGCTCGTGAAGCGTTTTGTCATCTATGTTGGACGAACTGGACTCGGTGATGTTAAAGCCGTAGCCTATGGCCTCAGGTGCCTGTCGGAAGTGTTCTTGATGGTGTTAGCCTCAGAGCTCGTGTCAGGTCGGAAAGGGTGTTGCTGGCTTACCTTGCTCGTTTCCGATGTAATGCTTCGCAGTCGCGATCACGCCGCCGTCCTGGATACCAACAGAGGTCTGAGCCAGGGCGATACCAGCCATGTAGGGGTCAACCGTGAAGCCCTCCCAGTTGCGACCGCCGGTAGGGGCGCGGCCAAGCGGGCCTGAGGCGGGACCGAGGAGGACATCGATTCCCTTCTCGTTGGCCTCAGTGCCCATCAAGAGACCGCGCTCGTGCCAGAGCTTGCGGCTCCACGAAGCACCAGCGGTGATACCGCCAGGGAAGGCGCTGTTGTAGTCCGAGAGTCGGATACCCAGAGGGCCATCCTGCATACACAATCCGCGCATGCCGAGGCGGGGGATAGAGCCAGCGTTGCCGACACATCGTTCACCCATCCATCTGGAGTAGAAGGTCAGAATCATGTGCCAAGAGCTGTGCGTCTAATGACGGCGGGGTTCAAGAGGTTACTCACCCGACACCGGTGGTCAGGTTGACTTTCTCGGGGAGCGTCAATTGCGAGACAAATTCTCTAGCACTGGCGTATGCATTCTCCCAGCCCGGCGCCTCAGGGTCCATCCATGGCGACGGATAGTGAGGAGGCGAGGATGCATGATCGTCTTTTCTAGCGAACTGGAGGATTGCCTGTGTGTCAGCTTGGGATCGCGCCAAAGGAGCCAGTGCAAGTGAGAGCAGCGTTAGAGCGAGTGTGGACTGCATTGTGGCGTCGTCGGGTCTTTCTTTAGATAGATCGACAATGCATCACAGCGCAACTGCCACAAAAAAAAATATGAGGGCAGAAGTAAAGAGTGCGGGATAAAAATAGAAGACTGAGCTGTTGGGTTCTGGCGGTGGAGCGATAAAATACGGTATGAGATGGTGATGGTGACAAAATACGGAATCCCATGCCGGCATCGCTACAAGGCGCCGTTGGAGAACAGAGCTCTGGCCAATTGGCAGCAATGCCGCAGCGATGCATAGGCCTTAGATCCAAGCGAAAGCGACGTGGGGAAGGGGGAAACAACTGGGGCTCGCTCACCTTGGAGATACCACCAGCGGGAATAGCAGCGTCCGTGCAAGCGGCCAGCAGCACCGCTGCGACGAGCGATGTCGTCTTCATGTCTGAGGATGTGTAGTGGTGCAGCAGCAGTCTGTCAACTTGCCAATAGCTGAGGAGAAATCAAGGCCCAGGTCAATTGCCGACGTGACGAGGGAGGGCCCGGAGCTTTAAGCCTTTCAAGTAAGATAGCGATAGGCACCCGTGCGGAGATGACGATAGTTGAAGACGGGATCTACGGAGAGTCGCTGGGGCAGGATCGGCAAGGGAGAAACAGATGAGATGCGTGCACCCGTCAAACAAACAAGCTCCCAGATAGAGCCACCCGTTGGACCGTTTCAACAGGGTGGGCGATGCTCAGGCTTTATTTATAAAAGCAGACGCGGGAGAGACGCCCGGCGGGACTGCTTGCGGGACTGCTTGCGGTGGCACACTCGCGCGTTGTTTCTGCACGTAATCTGTAATGAACGTTAGGTCCCCTTCATACCGGATCCCGCGTGCCAGGGCGAGACGGCACGAATCAACACGAGTTCTGGGGGTCTTGGGGTCTTGGTCGCCGCAGTTGTCTCTGCTGGACCGCAAATCCCTTCCTTGGAGGGCCGCGGGCCCACGAGACGAAGGGGTCCGCTCGCCACAACGACGCCCGGCTACCTACCCATGGACCTCCTTGCCTCCATCCACCCAATAAACTAATAACCCAATATTGCACTGTACATATGTGCGGTGCGGCCATACAGGCTGCAAGGGTTGACGAAATGGTTTGATTATTCCCAGGCTGGCTCCTCTCTTTCTTCTCTCCTTCTCCTCCCTCTATCCACTTGCCCTCCACTGCCAACCTGTCTGGCTGCCAACCCGTCTGGCTGCCAACCCGCTTGGCTGCCGATCCCTGCTGGGCTCGTACTCTATTCCCCCGTCCTGCCAGGCTACCCCACAGAACACCATCGACGACATCGGGGCACAGGCTGGCTCCAGGCCGGGGGGACTAGGGCGCTGGAGGGTGGTGCTGCGCCGGGAGTGGACGGCCCTGGACTGTGGGGGACGCGGCACTGTTCAATTTGGCAGTCGCCTCGCGCGCAGAAAAAGGGCCGATGGTCATGGTCCAGGGCCAAGGCCGGGGTTGGGGTTCGCCAGCGCAAGAGCCGGATGTGCGGAGGAGCTGCGCGATGAGAACGCAGCAGCATACTGGGCTGGTGCACCGTCTGGTGGGCCTGCTGATGGCAACGAGCTTGCTGGCTTCTGAAGCATCTTCGGCTTTATTCATCGCTCGGTTGATCCATTGCTTCGCCTTGCATGCTTTTGCAATTGCGTACCTTGTTATGTCTTGGTCTGTGTTGGCGTCACAGGGTTCCGTGTCTCGTCTCACTCCTAGCTTGTTGCCTCGACTAGTTTGTTTCCTCGCCATGGTACCTGTCCAGGAACGAACAATGTATTGCTTCTTCCATCTATCGATAGCGTCCTGTCCCTGTCCCGTCAACAAACAGAACACTTATCAAGCATGTCTCATATCCCCTTTATCTGGAACAGAGCGCCCAGAAGTGTGGCTGTCCGCCAAAACCCGCCAAAATGGTGATCGACAAAGCTCCCTGCAGCGCCTCACTCTCAGACCCCTTCCCCTTTACCAATCTTCTCACGCTCTTGCTCGGTCTCGCGCTGGCAATGCTCCTCGCCATCGTAGCACAATCTAGTAGCCCGACCTCCCGGCCCGGCGAAATACAGTCTTGCCTGCTGTCAACCTTATTCGCCGATGCGACATCGCTCTACACCATTCCCCGCTGCAACCCACTCCAACATCACCGAGTCCCTCCCACATGACGACATGGCTCAATGTTCAACTGCCAAACCCCGAGCTTCCTAAGCTTAACCGTCATCACACCTCCCCCAGACCCTGCTGACCCCTTGTCGATTTCATCTATCCCCCGCACCCGCCGCCTTGGCACTCGGCCAGTCGACAGAAGGACCACCTCCGGCGCTGCACTACGGTCCCGCGCTGTTCGGTCCGTTTCTAGAATCTGGAGAAATCTCGGGCCTCGTGCGCCTTTTGCGCCTTCCGGGAGGCCATCAGCTGGTGTCCAAGGTCATCGTCAGGTTGCAATTCTCCGTTTTCCCGCAGCTAACAGCACAGGCGGAAGCAACGTCGTATGAGGGGCATGCTACATCTTGTCTTGTAAATGCACCCACAGCTTTCCCCTCAATGCTGGCTCGGCCTTGGCCATCCATCATCAGGCGGAGATGCCGAAAGGCTTGGAGTCACAGGAGAATGGGGAAGGCGATATTAAAGGCCTTAATATTGGGACGGTTTAAACCGCCACGGACTATCTACACTGAATTGATAGGTTGTTGAGGTAGGCACAGTAGGCAAAGTAAACAAAGCATTCCACAATGTTGATTCACAGTTCACACAAGAGCTAGCAGTAGCTGCCATCGGTCATGTGTTCATCGAACCATTTCTGTTCCATGCGCTCCAGTTCTTATCATCGGCAGTCGGGGGTGCATACATCCGCCGTGGTTGCTGCATTGTCCTGAGAGTAGAGCCACTAGTAGATGCCGGGGACGATTCGCCACCGGACAATCTTCTTGTATTTCTCCCAGTCCTCGCCGTACTTGCGTTGACACTTCTCGTCATCACGGTTGTCCCGGTGAATCAACAGGATCGCAAAGTACACGACGTAGAAGTAGGTGATGAATATGCCCCATCCCCTGGCATCGCCTTGGATAACTTGACGGCCATCCTGCATCACATGGGCAACCTCGCCTTGGACCTGAGTTCCGGCACTCAGAATCTGGTATCCAGCAACGCCTGTGGGCAGGCAGTAAGGCCACGACTGGATCCAGTCGCCAAAGTAGTTGATGTGACGAGCGGTTCCCCACCAGCCTGAGATGAGGAGCTTGCTGCCTCGCTTGGTCTGGAGGAACTTGAGGTGAGCGACTCTGGGGTCGTCAGGGTTGGTCCGGAACCGGTTCTTTTCGTTGTTGGCAGAGCGGAAGATGTAGAAGCCAAGTCCGATGAGCGACAACATGCCAGCAATACCCAGCGGGCCAAGCGTCAAGGGGTGGACTGAGAGGTAGCGGACCGGGAGCGAGTAGACAAACGGCAACCAGACGATGTCGCCAAATGACAACATGAAGCCAAATCCATCGTTCGTGATATCGATAGTGGTGAGAATAGCAGGCTCGTTCCACCACGAATCAAAGACGTACAGAGCCTGAACTGCTGTGATGCAGATGGCGCTGTCCGTGACGAATCCGTAGTTTCGGTACTGCTGGGCGCACCACGAGCAGTTCAGGATAATCCAACCCATCATGCCAGGTCGCAGTTCCAAGAACTCCTTCAGATCGATCTCGCCAATCACAGGGAAGGTTACGCGGGGGTTCAGCTCACGCCCGATAAACCAATCATACAACATGTTGCCGCTGTGGCCGCCAGCAGCAAGCTCCCGGTTCTCTTTGTTGTCGGATTTGACGCTGAAGCTTCGGATGTAGACAAAGTGGGCGACACCGTACGCGAAGAGAGTGTTGGCGGTCAAGATTTGAATAAAGTTGTCGGAGATGAAGGTCCAGACGGGGAACTCGGCACCCTGGGCCACAGTACCGGCAGCGAGGATAGCCAGGGTGAAGGTGCTGCTGTACAAGGCTAGGGTTCTGTCAGCTTGGGGTCCAACGTGGTTGGCCAAGGGTTGTCATACTGTTGAACCTGTACTTCAACTTGTTACCATTCCTCAACTCAGTGCCCTCAACCTCAATCGCGGGGAGAAGGCGGTAGAGGATCATGGAAAGAAAAATGTAGCCGGCAGTAGCAGCAGAGGCCTCCCAGTTGAGCAGACCAGCAAATCCATTCTCGGGCCAGCCAACCTCCAGTTTAAGCTTGTCGAGGGATAGGGTCTTGGGGCTCAGGAGCGACGGCGCAGGGCAACCAGAGATGTCGTTGCAGACGAAGTTGAAGACGTAAACGAGGATAGGGAGGCCGAAGGAGATGACGAAAGCACCGGGACTGTTTGCATGTCAGATTAGCAGGTATTCTCGATTCAATTGACTGTCGATGATAACTCACGGTCCGAAGAATTCGTATCCATGCGCCTCCTCAGTGGCCGCCTTTGAAGTGGTCGCCATCTTGACAGGGGCTTCTTGCGGTGGGAGAAGGGTGTTGAGGAACAGACACAAGGCCAGACACAAGGCCGGACAACGAGACGTTTATAGATCCTCAACAATGCGCAATACGAGGCTCTCGTGGCAGTCGGCAGGATTTATTACACCGCGTCGACCAGTCGCGGGGTGGTAAATTGAAGAACTGCCGGCGCTCTCGCGTTCCGGCTCGTCTCATTAGCTCATTAGCTGAAAAGACCCGCCAAGCCAACACAGACCTAACCCAACACCTCCTGCCGCGACTCGCATCGCCGTATTCGGATAGCATTCCGCCCCACGGCGCCGGGCACACTTGGCCCAGATGGCAAGCTGGACGGAGAAACAGTTGGGCCGGCTGAAACGCAGCGACACAGACGTCCCGTGTCAGAGAGATCCATCAGGGGGCGCTGTCAGGGGGTCAGGGAGAGCATGGTCCAGCCAATCACCAATCACAGAGACGACTCGTCACCCTTTCTGATTGTCGACGCCCTGATGACAGTTTGAGGTTGAACTGCGGGAGGCGTTATCATTACGCTGCTGGGCCACGACGACACTCGCCATCTCCGCAAAGCTCGACGATTCCTCAACCCACATTCCTTTTGCTCCTTTTGCTCCGTCTTGCTTGCAAACTTTGACTGATGATAGCCTCCGCCATCTCCAGCTGCTAATACCGCGCGAGGCGTGACTGTACATTTGTCATTCGCGCTCCCAGCCATTCCTTTCTGTCCTGGTTCGCCTAGACCTTCGTCTTCCCGTCCGAACGCCCACTCCCCTGGCGCACACGACCAACATTGACGATGCGCTTCCAACCGACGTCACTCGTTCCCTTCCTCGTGGCCGCCGCCGCCGCGGTCCAGGACGACCCGCCGACGGCAACCCATCATGTGCCAGCATGTACAGCAACATCTTCGACCGGTAGCGGCGCATTCTTCGATCTGCGGCCCGACATGGCCTCGATGCCCGAGGATGGCGCATACAAGTCCGGCCCGACCAAGGATTACTTCTCCAAGGGCTACGACTACGGCAAGAACTTCACACTGAACATCTGCGGCGCCGTGGTGGAGCCTATCAGCGATGTGGTGGGCATTACGCCTCCCCGCTGGCAGAACGTGAGCGCATATTACACATCACAGGGACAGATCTTCTCCATAGGGTTGGTGTAATGCTGGATTGGGACTAAGTATACCGTGCTGACAGAAATACAGCTCCGAGTCGATGGAATTGCAGAGCCGCGGGCGGAAACTAGTGCTGCAATACACGGGAGGCTCTCCTTGCGGGCCGGATGCGATTATCAAGTCGAAACGAGACACCGAAACTGGATACAACTACGGTGATGAAAACCCGGAGTCGAATCCCGATCCCTCCGCCCCAGAGGAAACCAGCCCAGCGGAAGCTGCCCCAGACGACACGCCGGGAGAGGACAAGCCGGAGGAAAAGCCGGAGGAGGACAAGGTGAGGCGGAAGTCGACCACCATCTCGTTCCTTTGCGATCGGGATGCTGGAGCAACCCAAGCCAACGTGTACTTTGTCGGAACCGACCCCGATGAGTGCGCCTATTTCTTTGAAGCCCGTTCCAGCCACGCCTGCGCCCACGCCGAGCCGCACAAGCCCGGCAGTGTCGGCCCCGGCAGCATCTTTGGCCTCATTCTCATCATTGCCGTCCTGGTATATCTACTGGGCGGTATCTTCTACAACCGAACCGTCGCCCATGCGCGTGGTTGGCGCCAGCTGCCCAACTTCAGCCTCTGGGCCGGTATCTGGAGCTTTGTTTGCGTGCGTTCTACCCCGATGAAAGGAGAAAGATATTTCCCCTGAGCCTGAACATGGGGCTGACGGAGGGGTAAATAGGATTTGTTCGTGCTTGCCCTGACGGCGTGCCTCCGGTGCGTGTCGCCTCGACGGGGTTATCGCCATCTCAGCACGAGTCCCAACCGTAGGGACCGTAATATAGACGCGGAGAACCGGCTGATCGACCAGCTGGACGAGGAATGGGAGGACTAAAGGTGAAGGACGGTTGACCTGTCCGGGGTGTTAGATGGGTCAGAGGAGCTCTTTGATTTGGGTTTCTTTATTATTCTTTCCTACGGGTTTCTATCTAGAAGGACATGGCGGGAGTTCTGGTGGGCTATGTGATACCGAAACACACTGTACCTTTAACTAGCTCTGTGAGGCAGTTGATCACGTCGACTATGATGCCAATTTATACTTGTTTAAATCAATTTTTTTGACGATTGCCACTGTACTTGCTGCCTACTTTGCTATTGTCTTTGTCCATATCTTTGCCAATTTGACTACTGGTGGGTGCGTCTCGATAAGGGATATGAATCAGGGATTGCATACAGTGATGGGCTGTGCTGGGCGGGTTGCTACCCGGGACCAAAACAAGCAATGCGACAAGAGAACAGCATCGTCGGCACTATCAAAGCCCTTGTTGAGCACGCGTCTTCAGTTTATTCCTATCAAACTTGGTTTTATTCTCAACGATTGCACCAAGCTTAATTGAGACGTGAGTTGGGGGTGGGGGATTCCAAACTCCCCTTCATCTGCGGGAGACGTGTGCGGGACGGACCAGTTCAAGCTCTCCCCACCACAATGCAAGGCCGTTCCCACCCTGGCCCCAAGACAAACACCACGACGGCCACTAAACGTGCTGTTGGTTCTTGAGAGCCCAGTTCAATAAAGACGCCACTGCCCAAAATGGCAAGCTGCAGGACGCCTCACGGGACAAACGTTCGTCTGATGCAAGTTAATACACCCTACTATAGCAAACTGCCTTTGCATTGTCCAATTGTCTGTCTTTGATGTGAGGCATCGGGCTCTGCAAGACGCAGGCTCGGGGAGAAGGGCATTGCGTCACAGCAGAAGACAGGGGTGCTTGGTTGGCGAGGTAGATTTGTTGATCTGAGATTCGACAAGATCCGACTCTGCAGGGAATGAGGTCGAGCTGAATATGCAGCGATGGATTTGGCTTCACACGGGACGGAGACGGGTGTAGGCTCCGGGATGATGACAAGCTCCGACAGTATGGGAGTTAAGTGGCTTGATGATTCCATCAAAATACACCTGGTGAGCTGGCAAGCTATCATACGCCAATGCATCTACACACGCAAACTGATGCACACATGTACACACGCATACATTGTCAAACTCCTTGCGAGTGTGGGCGTGAAAATGGGGCGGCCGGTGATAACTCGCCCTGAGTATGTCGCCGGGGCCGATAAGCTGCCACACTTGCTTACGGTTGCCAGCCACACGGCCCGGCGCGAGCGAAGCAAGAGGGGACAAATGTCACCGTGGGATTCACGTGATGGAGCACAATTCCGGGTTGCTGGGCCTTCCGATCGATACGATGAGACTGTGCAAGGCCGATCTAGTCGCAAGGCCAGGGGGGGAGGGGGGTCGCCCACCCATCGGAGATCTCCCCAGCTTTTCCCCCAGCAGCGAACGCCCAAAAGCGTTAGGACGACCTGCCTGTCATGCGTGTTAGGTACATGGCAAAATCGCGCCGGCATTTTTTGATCGGGAGCTAACTGAAAATCCCCTGGCTCCCAACGGTCGTCGCAGATTACTCAGCATGGACGGCTTTAATCGACGACATGCCAAGGCGGTGATTGCAGCAATTATGAAATAATGCTCATGAAAAGCCCCGTACTGTCTCTTGTCTCGAGACTCTGGCTCGGCCTGCCCTCAGTGGTCGGAATGACACCCCCTGGCTTGGTGGCGGCCGTCCTGCGCAGAAAAGAGGGGGAGTGCAGAAGCCTGCCTATGAGAACCACCCCTTAGATGGAAGATCCGCGAAGCTTGGGTCCTGGCAAACCTCACCATCCTGTCTCAACGGCTCGCCTTCTTAGCTGCCCCGGCTGAGCTGCAGGCTTCCGCAAGGGAGTGTTCCGCGCGGCTAGAATCCCCGACCGCGCTACTGATAGTTCAGGCCTCCTGCGTTTCCCCCAGACACCATGCGCGATGATGTTTGATAAGTGAGACTAGGCGTCTTTGGGTCCCGTTTGTATCACGGCAAAAGCAAAATGAGTTTCCCCTGTGCCTTCGGGGCCTTGGAGAGAGAGCGCTGCCCACACGTCAAAGGGTGGGGGGTGCAGCAGCTGCACATGGCAAACCTGGGGCTAGCCTCTCTAGAGGCAAGCTGGCTGCTGGCCACTCACTCGGCCACACCCCATGCAGTGCCTTTGCATTTTCAATGACATCCCTGTCCTGGCTTGTACGCACAAAGGAGGAATACACTCATCGACAAACAACTCTGTAATAGCCCTGTCCCAGTAAACCTCATTACCGACGAGTCCTTGCTTGCCCGTGCCGTCGTTGCTCCCGGCCACTCTAGGCTTCATTACGTGCTTAAATGAGCAGTCAAATCTCCAAAGCCGATATTCGTAGACGATGCTAGAGCCTGATCCCAAGAAACCGGGGTCCCGGGTGGAGAGGTGTCACTCCCGCATGCTATGACCTGGTTCAAACACGCCTCTTGACGGGAGTTTACAGTGAGCCGCGGAGACGTGCGGCTCCAGGGGCGGGGAGTGACGCGGTGCCATTCCTTCGTCCCGGCTTCCTGGATATGCAGATTTTTCTCAAAAAGGAAATACCAAATCCTCAGACATCACAGACCAGTCTCGACAACGGCCCAGCGCGGGAACCTCAAACCTCGCTCCCGACGCAAGTGCGAGACCAGCTTTGGGACGACGGAGCCACCCACGCCTTGCTGCCTGCTCGAGGGACGGGGCCCGCCCCCCCTGAGACCCGGTGCGAGCACCGCACAATGGAAACCTGAATAGCAGCCTGAAAACGAGCCTGGCCAGTTCGGCTTAGACCAGGTGACGTGCATAAGCCCTGCTTGCAGTGACCGACTTTTTGACAGGGGCCGGCAGACTGCTCCACCCCTCGTTGGGTTGGACTACAATAGGACTACGAATCGGGAAAGAGAGAAAGCTCAGAGACCGACTTTGCCTGCTGCTCGCCCCTCAGCTGCTCGGCCCCAGCTGCTCACTCGAAGTTGCTCGGCCCCAGCTGCTCGCTCCAAGCTGCCCGCGGCACCAAGAGACCTGGTCCCCACTGTGTTTCGTGCGCGGACGCTTTCGGCGTGAGTCTGAAGCAGACGACCTGCATTGTCCCGCGACTGCGGGCACTCTCAGGTCCACACACCGTGGCTTGGCCCTCCTCTGGGGCATATCACTACGGAAGAGGCGCCGGGCTAGACTAAATGTGCTAAAGTGAATCTGCAAAGGATTAATACCCCTGATCCTGGCCGCGGATCCTTGGTGGTGGTGGGCTACCCGTGGTGTGTGATTGTGAATAACAGCCGCGGGGTGTGCAGCTCGCGATCTACGATGCATACGGGGCCCTCGACCATCCATCTCCCGTGCTTGCATTTCTCGGTGACCATCCCACCATCTTCTCTACAAGGAGGCGGGTCTCAGAAAGCTGAGTTGTGACGGAGATAACAGATGGCTCCGGTAATGCAGCTCCACTGGGGGACGAGGGGCCTCACAAGACGGAAAGGAAGCTAAAGGCTCGGACGGGGTGGTGCGAGACGAGCTTGAAGCCAGTGGTAGTGGGGACTCGAAGCAAGCCTCGACGAAAAGGGAACAGCCCGCATCTTTTGGGACGAGAACTAACGCGCTGAGGTGCCCTGCTCTCCCGTCCTGGCGAGCCCTCCATTACGGGAACCAAGTGGGCCTAGGAAATCACCCGTTAAGCTACTGACGCCGAGGAAGCTCGCCCCCCAGATCGAGGTGCCCCCCCCCGGGCCAACGCACGTCTATATCAAAGAGGAAGAATCCCTCGAGAACTGCTCTCGGTCTCTATAGCATTGTGCGAGCAGCTCAATAACCAGAAGAGGAAGCCCGCGTTTGCATTGCCCTCGACTTGTCCCCTTTCGGCCATCGTCTTCTATTGTTTTCCACAGCGTTGCCCCGGTGGTCCCCCCCCTAGTTACCCTTCTCGTCCTCAGGCCCCATTGTTTATCGAGCTACTCCCACTTAGTCCCAAAACGCCCATTGGGAACTGTCACACTACTCCTTATTCAGACGACGTCTTCATTCTCATATCACCCTGCTGCTCTATTGTAGCAAAACGGCATTCACAGGGACGCTGGCCTCGATCAAGAGAGCTCAGAAGTCCCTGCCCCCCTTCCCCTTCCCTATTTAATCACCCACTTCCTCCGCATCATCGTCACATTTCTCTCTCATCAACACACACACATCTCTTCATTGTCTTTCTACTTGACCACATCTACTTCTTCTGTTACACCTCCCCTCAGGACACTGCCTTGGTCTGCATCCTTGACAGCTACCACGAGGCACACCTGACCGTCGCCGTCTGGCAACCCATTGGTACGTTACCTGTTGTGAACACCACCTGTCTTACAACACTCTTCTGACCACAGGAGCCCACAGATCTTCAAGTCACCAACCCTCTTCAACACCAAGAGAGGTGAACTTGTTACCCCTTTGAGCCAAAGCAGACTTGCTCCACACACCTGTGCTGCTCAAAGCCATGGCTGAGTTTCCCCCCCCTGATGGCCGAGCCCAGGCTCCTCTTCGGGGTTCTGGCGGCTTTGCACCCATGCCCATGGCCACTGGTTCCAACGGTGCCAACCCTCATGGGTTTGCCATCAACCAGACTCCTCGGCAGCCAGGGCCTCTTACTCGGATCATGACTGAATTTGCCAACAACAATCAAATGACATTCAACGCCTTCCTTGATAAGTTAAACCGAGAGATCGAGGCCCAGAATGGCAACATGAACATGGGTGCCTACTATCCCCAGAACCAGCTGGTAAGTTAACCAACCTTCTCATGCCGTTTCGATCCCTTAACCAAGCGTTTCACTCATACTGACTTATAAATCTTTCTCAGGACATCCCCATGGCCAACATGACCGGAGATGCATTAAACTCTCCCGAGGGCATCGCGGTAAGTAAAGCAGCCGTCCTCTTGTCCCAGTCCTAAACCAAGTGGTTCACTCGTACTGACTCTTACATCCTTTTCAGGACATGCCCACGGAAGACACGGATGATGACATGGACATCGAAGATGAATTCGACTTTGCCCAGGACTTCGCGGTGAGTAAAGCAACCTTCCTCTTGTTTCGAGTCCTCAACCAGGCGATTCACTCTTACTAACTCTTCTACTCTTCACAGAACGACAATGGCAATGATGCTGGTTACAATCAACCTGGTCAGGGAATGCCCATTCTTGCCAACTCCAACTCTCTGCAGCCCAACCTGGCCAACTCCAACGCTCTGCAGCCCAACCTGGCAGCTGGAAACGCCTTCCACGCCCTCAACGCCTTTCAGAATGTTCCTCATCCTCTGGCCAACCACTTCGCCCCAGCCCAGCAAGCTCCTTCTCAATTTGCTCCTCAAATTCGCCTTTCAAACGATGAGCTCCGAGCACTTATGCCCCCCCCATTCCCTGACAACCTCCCCAAGACTTTGCCGGCACTGCTGATCACGGATGATGTGAATTGCCAGATGGCTCGCGCACAGTTGGTTGCAACCAGCGCTGGTCAGCTTCAAGATCCCATGTCCTTTCTCCCTGCCATCATGAATGGGAACATCCCCGACAACATCGTCCACGGCTACTGGGCTGTGTTGAAGGGCCAGCAGCTCATTCGCAACGGGATTCACTTGGCTCTGAGTGCATATCGCGAACCACACAGGTTTTCTGAACTGATTAAACAGGCTCTTGCGGTGTTCCAACTGGGACTCGACATGACCAACCAAGGTCGATATATGATCAACCGACCCCACACAGCAATCCCCCCCGAGCCCGATTTTGATGAGTCGGATGAATGGTATATCGAAGTCATCCGCCACCAGATGAATGGAGGTGCCCGTCCTGGCCCCGTCTCAGCAGCGCAGGAAGCTCGCCGACTGGCTTACTTCGAGAACAACAAGCCCGCCACCGACCGCGATGTTCAGGACCAGTGCGTTCTTCGAGGTCGGGCTTGGGGATTCAAATACCAAGACATCCGTAAAATGGCAGGGATTTCCACTCCAGTCCCCACTCTCCGAGGACGTCTTCGCAACCGGGTCCGAACGCCTGAAGAACTCCAGCGAGATATCACTTGGGATAAGAAAAATGTAAGTTCACACTTTGCTATCCCTTTGATCCGTGGCCAATAGCCCTTCCTGATGCTAATACCCTTTGCCAGACCGGGCTGCTTCAAATTGCATGTTTGGTTCACTGCGGTGGGATCACCGTCTGGCCTCCTTCTGCCAACGTTGAGTGGTCAACACTGCAGAATTTTATCTCAGTCAACGGGGGTAGCCATTACTCGAAGATTGTCATCAAGAAGAGGTTCATTCAGATGTACCCTCACTCTGTGCCTGCAAATGAGCGTGTGGATCAGGGAACTCCTGATGCCTAAGTCTTCTTCGCTCATGCGCTTTATGGAATGTTTCTTCCATTTCGGACATTGCAGTTTGCAACATCTGGTTCTCTTTGGTTTCATCTCACAAATAATCCGGCAGGTTGATTGCATTTTGCGAATCAGAAGCACAGGATGCCTCTGAACAATGGAGGTCGGTTTTGCTTTTCAAGTCTGGTTATCAAGGCTTGGTATTTCAAAGGAAGGGGTGGTCAAATTAGGATTGCTGAGCTATCGCATTGCTTGGAACTGGTCAATACGGAGGTAGCTAGCTCTATAGGTTTCACAGTCTTCTAGACAAAAGAAAGGGCTACAAGCTAGACCCGCGATCTAGAGTCGAATCGAGTTCCCCTTCAACTGCGAGCCCAATATTCTTGAGCACTTGTAGCAATAATCCTGGGTCTCTCTTGAGTGCTTCCCATTCTACTTCGTTCTTGACTAACGCCGTGCCCGCCAGAACCGTCCCATTCAACGATAATGCCCCCAACGCCTTGCCATCCTTACTCAGTATCGTGGATCCCTCTGCCAAGCGTGGGCAGACAACAAGCGTGTCCTTGGTCATGGCCATGTTGTAACTAATTCTGGTCTCGCACTCTGTGGGAAATTCTTCATCGGTGCGTGTGTTTCCTGAGTGTGCGGCCACGGCTTGGCATGCCTGTCGGTAGAGGCGAAGGTAGGCAGTGTGAAGGTCCTTGGCTGGCATTTCCAAGTTAATCTTCTCTACAAAAGTCATGAAAGGAGCCGACCTAGACGTTAGGCTGTCAGCGAAGACCGTCCAGTGACTATCGGCGGCCAGGCCATCCTTCATTCTCGCTATGGGCAACAGCTGGATGTGTCTATGCGGCTGGCTTGCCCCTGAATGATCTCCGCAGTTGAAGAAGGCAAAGAGACCACCGCCGCTCTCTCCGTCACCGTCTTGGGTCCCCGAGTCTTCCTTAGTGCCTTGTGGTGCCTCGTACGCCTGAATACATGCCAGAGTGGCCTCGAGATCCGACTCCTCCAGCACATGGGTCTGGTGCTTGAACTCAGTCGTCGCTAGGATGAAGTGCTCCGGGACCACGGCGAACTTGTTCAACACGAGATAGTGCGACGGGCTCAGATCCGTGACGCGGAGAGCCGCCGGAGGATCAGCAAACGGGTCGAACGGCTTGAGGGGTTTGGCTTGGTCCTTGGGCGCCGCCTTGGGCTTGTTCGCCAGCGCTGGGGAGAAGCGGACTTGGAACTATAAGAGAGGTTAGCTGCACTATTCTCGACGATTCTAGCACGCAGAGAAACCGGGGAGAGCAGCAAAGCGACCAAGGACTCACTGGGATATTGTTGGCTTGGAGGACGGTGACCTGGGTGGGGTAGTAGTGCAGATCGCCTTGCGACCGTGCCTTTGCAAAGGCCGATTTGACCAGTTCTGGGAGGGCCGAGGGAGCCTTGAGACGAGTCATTGTGCAGTGTGTTGACGCTATTCCGGGTGCCAAAGAATTTGAACTATTCCAATAGATGAATGAATCCGTAGGAGCAGAGTGCTGACGCTTGAATTGGAGACTTGGTCTAGGATGGCTGTCCGTTACGTGGCCCGTGCAGAATGCGCTGTGTCTACAGCGCATTTGTCCTCACTAAAGGTGCTACTTGCTACTTGCTACCAATTCAACTTTGCCGTGTCTCGTCGGTTTCCCCTTCGACTCAATATCGCCCCCTCAACGCTTTTGATTTTCCCTGTGATTCTACGGCTTCATTCAGAAATTCGGCGTACAAAGCATCACCCGACGCGTCTAATCTTCCGTGGATATTTCTGCTATCGGAATCTCGATGCCGTCAATCCTCTCACGCACAATCAGCCACGGCGATGGACCACAGACACGTCTGCAGGTATTTGAAATCCTCTTGCTGTTAAAAGATCATGGCTGGAAGGCGTTGACTGATTATGTTAGCTTGTAGATTTCGGCATCATACGGTAAAGGCCTATCCGTTTGGTTGCACAACTCGGGAGTGTCTGTGTGACGGTCCTGACAGGACAACCACCCGCCCCCCCCCTCCCAAAACACCAACAAATCTCAGAATTTGCTGCAGCAAGAACTGTCAACCTGGGCGTCGTCTTGACGTCTATACATCACGAAACGATCATCAGAACGGCGTGGCTACGCGGACGCGTCTGGGCCGTCTTTGCAAGAATGCGAACTGACGAGAATCCTACAGACAGGCACGCCGAGAAGCACGAGAAAAATCGCACTCTGATCGAGGACTAGCGAGGAGAATAGACACGTCGAAGAAACGAAATACGAGGGCACGCTCGCTTGCCGACCCCAAGATTAGGATGAAAATGATCCCCCTCGATTCTCACCTTTGGAGGGAGTTTCGGGCGCGAGAGCACGATGTTTTTGGATCTCAGCATCTACCCATGGGGTTAGATTGACCACAGGTTCGTACTATCACCACCCGAAACAAGGATGGGCTTCTGAAGGACTCTTTGGGGATAATGATACTAAGGGAACATTGTGATAGCGATGCAGACCGAGTAACTCCGCGACCAAATATCTCAGAGACCCAGGAACCCGCACAAGAAAGCCCACCAGACCTGCCCCTTCACAGAAGCTCAAGGTGAGAGCTGACCAAGCTGGAGAATATCTTGGTCCAGAAGTGAGTGTACCATCTAGAGCTAATGATGCTGCCATAATGGGACGGGCCTGGGTGTTGGGTCGATCGTTCACCAGCCGGGAAGGCTACCACCGGTGCTGGACCTTCAGACATCACTTTTTTTGTTGATATTCTACTGCTGAATATCTCAGTAGAATTTCGAATCGCTCAACAACGCGGAAGATGGTTACGATATGGCCAAGTGATGGCTTATTTGAATCAACCCCTCCGAGGCATGCCGCCCTCCTCATGTGCATTCATATTTGGCCAGAAAGTCAGTGGATTCAGTCAGATAGCGATGAGTTTCATCTATTGTGGACTAACCATGTTTTAGTTATTAGGCACACCTTCCTCACGAGCCGTAGGAGCCATGGCCCCTCGAAAGCGGTTTGCATTCTCCTTCATTCTACGATACGAACTCTTCTAAAACCCTGCGATTAAGATAAATTTCTAACACTTTGAATTGATCCTTAGACCCCCCATGAGTGCTTCCTTGAACACTCTGAATGCGCCTCAGGCTTTCCAAATCTTCCCTCAGACGACGAAACCTCCTACAATAACTACGAACCCCCTCCTCGAAAAACTCAGAGTCTCCTCCCCCGAGCATTTCAAGAACTTCGAACCTCCTCCTAAAGAAGAACCCTGTATCTCCTAAGAACTTCGAACATTTTCCTCCGATTCTACCTTCGAGCTCAAGAACTCCAAATCCCCACCCGAGCCTTCCAAGAAATTCGAACCCCCTCCTAAGAGAACACCGGCCGTTCCAAGAAATCCGAA